>CM031241.1:542104763-542347263 GCA_018340775.1 Taxus wallichiana var. yunnanensis | reverse complement strand
CCCCATAAACTATTAGGGTCAAGGTTGGAGGCACAAACATATTTTAAAATATATGTTTTAAATTAAAAATATAGTTTTTGTCATTTTTGTAGTAAGGGATAGTTGCAGGTCTCCGAGATGGTTGAGGGACTTCGACAAGTCTCAATGAAGTCTCGTGAATGTATCCAAGTCTCCCAAGCATCCTCTTTTGGGACAAAAACATCCCTATTGTAGAGGGATGTCCCCTAATTGTATGTGGTGGTGGTGGGATGGCGAGGGACGTTTCCCAAAAGTCCCCAAGTCTTCAGGATGTCCCCATCCCTTGAGACAATAATATTTTTAAATAAGTGTCGTGATCATTTGGGTGTAAGGTATCTCTTATTCTATCATTATCACTAATTATACCATATTCCCATTTAAATAGATAAGTGTTATAATCATTTAGGTGTAATGTATCTCTTATTCATAGTTGTGCCTAAACCTCGCGAACGTTTACACATCGACTATATAATCAATAATTAATTTTTGACCAATTTATATTAAAATATGGTTATCATATAGTAGTGGGCCATTCGATTTGTAAGCCAAATATCATATGTTTGAATTTTGTTGATTGTTGTATAAACATATATGAGGGATAAGTTCATCCCTTATTCACTAGTTAGCTTTTTATTCTTGAGCATATTTGAAACACATATTGAAGGTATTTTAATTATTTTAGGGTCTTAATAAATTAGTCACATCCCATTAAATATAGGTCATGAAATCCATTTTTTTTTCTTAATATTTTAGGGTAGAAAAGAATCAAATTTGTAAGTATATGGGAGTTAAAATATGAGTATGAGGTTAGGGAAGTTAAGAACAAAAACATCTTAATAAAATCCAAAAATTGGATTTTAGTTTGAGACCTACATCCCTTGAGGATGGTGAAAAATGCAAGCAATAAGAAAGTGTCGATCTTCCTCAATTTCCCAAAGAAAGTAGTTGTATTTTGAGAATCACGACAAATAAAACTAAAAGACATAAGTTAATGTTAGATTGTGTGAAGTCAAATTAGACATTCAAGGCAGGGCAGGAGGTGGTTCCTCACATGTGACAATAAGTGAGCTATCAACTTCATTACAATATTTATCATGATGCAGCATGTGTATGATTCTATCAGGGAGGTCATCAAAAGTATCACATACTCTGAGCTCATTAAAAGTAACTCATTTACAAAACAATCATCCACGACATTCCCCTTTGTACACATGGAAGACGTTCACGAGATGTAAAGATTAGATTATATCCTACACTTCCATTATCATATTGCATATGATCAAACTAGGTTTAAATCTTTTAATAATGTTATTGATTATATTAAGAGAATTCATGTTAATAATGAAATTGCTAATTTAGTAAATCTTAAACATGTAAGAGAAACATAATGGCTAGATTGAACAACAAGATACTCAACATAAACAACAAATGCTTTGGTAAGGTTGTCCCTTTGACCCCTCCACCCCTCGCCCTACCAAACTTTCTATCTATTTTTAAAATTAAAACATTACCAATATAAGATTCTATGAAACTCAAATTTTAACAATTAAAAATTATTATATAAATGCCAACATCATTAATATGTATGCACCAACAACAATACTAACATATTTTGATTACTACAACCACCTTATTTAAAATATATATTTAAAATTAGTCACACTTTTTCTCGAAAACAATGCTGCCGAACTCTAACCAACTAATTTTTTAAAAATTATTTTCCTTTCAACGATGAATTTAACTATTGCTTCGCGCATCCATAGGTATAATTGTTAATATCGCAAGTTAAACAAATACACGTAAAATGCTATTAAAATATTTGGATTAAGCATGTGGGTCAAGCATTCACGTGAACTATAGACATTATCTCTTTGTTTTTATTAAGAAATGGTCAATTTGAACAAAACTATTAAAGAACTTCCGGATTTATTGATATATCCCATGTTGAACATGAAATCTAAAAATTCAATATAACAAGGCCATGATATGGCAAATCCTGCCGATGCCAATGTTAGTTCGTGTTTGGCCAATGTACTTGTACGGTGTTTGGTGTTAGGCTTTTTTGTTGTACTTTGCGTATTTGTTCTATGTTTTGTAATGTACATGTTTGAATTGCATGGTTTTACATTCGACATATGCATGTACTTTTGTTTAAATATTTTGCATATGTAATTTTGAAGATGATGAGCAATTTGTTGCATACGGTGGAACAGGCGTGACTGTCTCATGAGAAAATCCATGTCTTTTGTTATAGTGATGTCACAACAATAACAGGTACAAATCAATGAATGAGAAAGTGTCAATAAGCGACAGTTTGAAATATATCGATCGTGGATAATCTTCTGCAAACAACATTGATGTATGCAATTTTGTTTGGTCTGGTATATCTCAGAGGTAATCGATCCCACTGAACTTTGGAACACGTGTTTTTGTGCAATTACGAAAATGTAAATACACTCTTGCTGACACCCAAAATAACATGAAAAAAATCAAAACATTTAACGGGATGTTGCAGAACTATGGAGTCAAGTATCTTAAATTACATCTAGCTGCCCATATTGCCAAAGGAGACTAATATGAACAGAACTTCCCCCCAAATCAATTTCAGCACGTGTTATTATACAGGTGTCGTGAGCAATAAAGCAAGAAAAACCAAAATCCCATATCATGTTGAAAGCAAGATGTCCTAAATATGAGTAAACTACAATGTTGCCATGCATGTGCATTATACGTGGTCAGTTGTTTGAGGTGACATGTGTCTAGACACTATGAATGGGCAGAGAATACGCATAAGAGATCGATGTGTAGTTTCATTGAACTATTTGATGAATACATTCGAGCAGGTGAAGACATTGGAGAGAAGCTTCGAAGTGGGCACTGTATGGTCTCAGAACAGGCGTGCGAGGTGGAAGAAGAGGCAATGGGATACATTTGCCTTTGTTGCAAAGCAATCCTCAAGAGATTTTGAATGGACATGAAATAAATTCCATCAGTGAAGCAGGTGATCATCTTTAACTATTGTTTAGTGATCATCAGAGAATATATTTTCTGTCTACCTGCTTCTGTTTTTTTACAGCAATTTACTAAAAACGCATAACCAGATCCTACGCTTTGATGACTAAATACTTCAAATTTCAATGCAAGCTTGACAAGATTAAACAATGTTGTAGGAGATCGATAATAATTTTGTAATATTTTATGACTGCCCTGTTCTGATTGAAATCACGTATTACATCATGAATTAAAACTGTAGCTAACGAATTTGCAATATTCTTTGATGCAGTATTGTTTTCAATTAGTCTGTCACCTAATTTTTTTAGAAGATAATTCCTATTGAGGCTCTAGTGAAGAATTCTTGTTGGAATTAGACAATTGTAACCTTTTGGAAGACATTGTACTCGACCTCAACATGCAGCAGGAACTTGACATGACTGAAAACAATCCTCCTCTTGTGGATTTTGTCATTCCACCTATCGGTGAACGATGCTACAGCGATCTGGATTCTACATTTGGCGATTCAACATATAATGATTTGTATTTCTTGAATGAGCTTGGGCAAGTTTTTGAGATGGGTCATGCTAGTTCTACAGCCAGACTCTCTTGATCTACTGAATGAAGAGAATAAGATACCCAACCTTAATTTTGATGTGGCCTTTGAAGCCATGAATTGGATCAATGTCTGAAAAGAAACTTTGAAGAGAAATCCAAATGGGTTAGGAAGATTTTGTAGGAGTAAATCTTTATAGATTAGTATATTATAGAGAAATCGCTGAGCATCCTACTAAAGTATAAACACTTCAGCGATTTCCAATGAACTAAAATCAGAACAACAAACCTAAATACTAAATAGTATCTATCCAGTTCAAGGAATGTGCATGGATATGATATCTACTGTTCAAGAAAACAGGGGTTATTAAGTAAAAGTTATTAACCACCTGCAATACTTCTAGTAGATATTCCAGATCTATATAGTAGGGAATCCTGAGAATTTCCTAATTTTTCAGAATCAGCAGACAGGGTCGGCTGTATTGGGAATCACCTTGACTTGGAGATTCCTCTTTCTTGGATGTGGATGTGTGAGAGTGCATAAAAAATGGAGATGGCAAGCTTTAATAAGGCCTTCAACACTTTGCAATGAATTTTGGCTCCAATCTTGGAGCATGAGAGTGAGCTAGGGCAGAAGAGATAAGATGCAATATTCAGTTAATGAGTAAGAGCAATATAAATTTTGCCTATTACTGGGACATGTAGATAAGATGCAAGGTTTACCAATTGCTAGTAATCTCTTGAGTGGGGAAAGTTTTGTCTTTGTCAAGTTGAATTGACTGCACAGCATGTCATCAGTTGTGTTGCCCAATTTGGAGCATACGAAGGCTGGGGCGGCTGGAAAGGCGGTCAAGACTTTGATGCAGACAACATTAGTAGTGGCACATTTTACAGGAATGGAAGCACGAAAACATCCAAAAGAAAAGCGAAAGAGTATTTTCCAAATTTTGATTTTACTTCTGCAATTTTAACAAAAATGAGTTAAAGCATTGACAGCCAGATCATACCAAAAGTTTTCAAAAAAAGACAGTTTCGATTGAGGTAGACAAAAGAATATAATAATAATTGGCAGTATTTTTTTGGATTATGATTTCATAGTATTAGAAGTAGTCTGAGAATAACTTAATTACAAAAATGAAAGAAGGTAAGCAAGGCAAAAACTTTGTAACAACTGGCATTGTCTAATGCAGAGAAGTATGTAGTCACAGCGAGTACTATGTAGCTGAGACAATAGTTTCTTTTTTAGTGACTGAAATCCTTTGCAGTTGTGTTTTGCTATTTTTTTCAATCTTGCCAAAAGAAAAGATTATAACGATGGAGTGTTCCTGGTCATACGGGAGCCAGTCATGAGATTTGTCCGTCTAGGTGCATGGGCTGCAAAATTGTTCCAGGAATCTGAAAGAGCATAACAAATATGTTAGACAGAAAAGAAAGAATTAAACTGAAATGAAATGAATAGAGCTGGTAAATGGAGATGCTCACCAGAGAAGGGAGACAGCTAGGTATCTTTGATTGTTGAAATTGAGTTGTCAACCGTCAAAGTGAATGTACCTTTTATTTGGAATTGACGGAGAAGAAATACAGGCTTAGAGATGTCCTGTTGATATTCTTCATATTCTGTTTGAGAAAGTTGAGGGAAGACTTTTCCCAGTAGTGGCTCTCGCAGTGTGCAGTGAAGTGAGTCATCTCTTGTTTGCAAAGTGCAGTGGAGCAAGTGCTTATACTTGTATGGTTTTGATGTATTGCAAGTTGGACAAAGGGAAATTTGTTGCTGTTCAGCTGGATCTGGTTGCGTGAGATGGTCACATTCAACACAAAATGCTTGGAAAGGAGAAAGGTATATGTTCTTTGCGCGAAGTATGCCAGTGATCTGCATAAGGGAGAAGAAGTTGTTAGAGGGATATATTCTTAATAGGGACAATTGATGGGTGAGAGAACGTTGAAGTGAGATAAGTTAAAAATGCAAAATTGTGAAGGACTTGCCTCTATGTTTGTGTTTATGAGAGATTGTAGAAATGTTTTTGTAGGTTCATCATTCAAAGGGTCAATGAAGGATGAATGGCCTACACGTACAACATGCGAACCCTTTGTTCCTTGTCTGATGAAGTTTTTGAAAAGCAATAGTGGCATGTTCCCTGCTGCAATGTTGTCTCTTATTGTGTGACATAGTGAAACATGAAAGTTTCCCAGATGTACCTGAAAGGGAAAAGCAACATGTTTGGTTAAAACTGAAGGCAATAATATGTTGCAATGTATATGAAAAAGAAATAAGGGAAAGTGTTGATACTGTTGCTTTTGCATTGTCTAGTGTCGGAGTCTTTGACATAGAGGGTGAACAGGTCATTGGTGTGATGTATTCCTGTTACAATTGCAGCAAATGACCCAACAGAGAATGTTGCATTTGATTCAACAAGCTCTTGTATTGTCATGTCTGGTGTCAGTTTTCGAGATTCACAAACTGTTGGTATGTTTTCCATAGTGGTTGTTGCAATTGCAGACAGAGAGCAGCTTGCATCTCCTCGTTCATACTTTGTTTTTTCTTTGACAGCAAAACCAGCAACACGCAAACCGCAGCCAGCAACCACAGTCGATGCAAATTTGTGGACAAAGGTGTTGCTCATGTTCAAAGTAATGGTCATTTGACCTTTCTTGTCAACCAAATCAGCATGGAGGATTTCAGCTTTTGAAGGGGAAATGTTGGTTGCATGTGCTGGTCCGTACACGACAAGGACATCACCCTCAAACACAGTTGCAATTTTGCCTGCACAAATGTCAAGTATCGTGGATGGCTGTTGTGTTGTTGGTTTTGGGCTGGAATTTGAAGGATATTAGCATGTTGTCATTGAAAGGTCGAGCAGGATAATAAATGAATCATGACAAGAAATAATAGAAATGTTTGAAAGAGATTACCGTTTAGAGGATTCTTGGAAAAGATCACTGTTGCCAATGCCCTTGTTCTTGGGTGGCTGTTCCATGTCTTCTTGGCTGCAACTATCTGCAAAGCATCGAAATAGTTACATGGTTGTTACAAAGTGTCAAATGAAAAAGAAAGTAAAGAGTCAACTTATTAGATGTTAGTTGTGGTGAATCAATATAACAAGGTATGTGCACTTACAAGTGTGCTGCGTTTTTGTATGTATTTTTTAGGAGGGCAAACATTGCCGGGTGGTCAGTCCAATATGCAAATCTTTCAAATGAGTTGCAGACTTCTTGTATAGCATTTGACCATATATGGTCAATGATGTTTTTGTGAAGACACTTGGTTGTTGAATGTGGAAAGTGAAATTGTATTTTTGCATAAATGTTGAAAGCAAGTTTTTTTTTTGTTTTGCTTGTGCATGTCGATATTAAAATCTCCAAAAATGTAGGTGGGGATGCTCAGATCAATGGATTGGAAGACATTTTCAAGAACAATGAAGATGTTTTCATGATTTGCATTTGGCGCAGCATAGACATTTACAATTGTTATGCATTGTTGTTGCAGCAATATGTTTGCGAGTATGGACTCTACGTTTGTGCTGTGAAAGTTAATTTTTTGTAGGAAAGGTATATTGTTTGCAATGAAAATTGCAAGTCCATGCACATGGTGCATAGAAAAGCATTGGTATCCGTCTAGATAGTCAATTGCAATGGGGCAAGGCATGTGAGTTTCTTGTAAACAAAGAATGTGAGATTGCATTAATTCATGGTCATGGAGAATGGCTTGTTTGTGAGCATGGAGACTTCGGGTATTAAGTGAAGCAACTATAATACAGGAAGAAATATCAGTTGTGGACAAGGCATGTTGAATATTCCATTTAGCTTCATTTCGGAGGCGTTCCATTTCTGTAATGATTGTTTGTTTGATGCTGAAATTTTTTTTTGTAAGCGGCGATAGCAAGTAAAGGTTGGAAATGGTTTTGACTCGTGATAGAGCTGTATATGCCAAGCCATGTGACGTTACGCCAAGAGGGCTGAAAGCAAGTCGTTCAAGTGTGAGGCCTTGTGCTCTATGTATTGTGCGTGCACAACAAAGTCTGTATTGGGAACTGTTTTCGTATTGTAATCGGTCTCTTGTATGATGTTCTACGCAAGGGTCTAGCTATACGAAGAATAGGAACCCATTCAAGTTCTGTTTTGGCTATTGACAATCGGGTGTTTAGATCTTTGTTGTTTTCCAATACAAGGGTCATTGAATTTTATCCATATGGCATCGAGGTCATTTGTCATTGTGTATGCTTTGAAAACGCCATCAGAACCATTAACTAGTCCGTCTTGTATGTCATAGTTCCCGCGAAAACTTCTACTAGCATGTTAAGTTTGAGCTCTATATGTTGTGGCAATTCTATAGTTTTAGAGTAGGCTTCCATTTGTTCAATTGACTTGTCTTGTTCATCGATAGAGGCTATAACAATTTTGTTGCCAGGAGCAAGAGCAAGCATTTTGTTATTGTGTCGAAGAACATCTATGTTTTTGTAGAATAGGAATGGGAACATTGGATCAACAGGTACTGGACGAATACATGTATCGTTGAGGTATGCAAGATCAGATTCTGAATGTTGTCCAATGCGAATTCTATTTAGGACAGAGACAAAGGCAGCATCTTTTTGACGCATTGTTTCAGTCAACTCAAATATTTTCACATGTGTATTCCAGAAGTCATAGCCAATCAATTCTCTAGAAATTTTGGGGTTGTTGAATACAAGACAGTCATTGACTGGTTGTGCTTGGTAGAAGTCTCCGCAGAAGATCATGTCAATTCCTCCAAAGAAAGTTGTTGGCATGTGTTTTATTTGGCGAAGTCGTTGGTCTGTGAAGTATAGAAGTTGACCTCCAACCAAGGAAATCTCATCTATTAGAGCAAGTTGTAATTGTTCGTAGTGCTTTGCCAAGGAATCCAATCGTTCATTGTTCAATGGGCGTAGTTCAGATCGATTGAAAGGCAAGAGGAAAGCGGAATGAAGTGTTATTCCACCAGCATTGTAAGCGCTTTGCTCATGAATGCCAAGATCAAGCCTTTGATTTTCAAGGGGTCGCTCTGCATGGATGTGTCATAAATACGGGCCAATGTTTCAAATATCAATTTTGCAACAAATGTTTTTCTGTGCCGCGCCTCCTGTTAGGAAAAGGTAGATAGGAGTTGATGGATCTTTATTTTTCTTAAAGGATATGTCTTTGACAATGGCTTGTTGTTTCTTGTTGAGCAGTTGCATTTGTTTGAAATATGTTGTGTTGTCTGCAATGCTTGGGTGTTTTCCTAGTTGAAATTGTTTCTTTGCAATGCCAGTATGCTTGTTCTAGATTATGCAAAGGAAAATCATGCTCTATGTCATAGTCTTCAAAGGGTTGGTGTTCCTGCGTTCTCATTGTTGTTGTTTTGTCAAGAGGTTTGAAGAGACAATTGCAGATTCTGAATTGCTGAGTCCATGTCACCCCATTTGTTGTTGGTAGTGTAGCTGGAATTTGGATTCATTAGCATGTATGGTTTGTTCATGGAATGCATATGCATCTGCCAAGTTGCAAAGCCTGTTTTGAGAGCGTGTTCATTGTCTATAAATGGGACATAAAGCAAAACCTTTTCGCGGTAATAATTTTCTATGTCAAGGTGTTTGTTGTAGTTGACAAAGCGCACGATGATTGGCTTGTTCCGAGGGTTATTTTTTTACCGCTGTTGTGAATAGAAACAAAGTCAGCTAAGCAAATCGAGTGCAAAGAAGGAGGTCATGTTATGTAGTGATCTATTGCAGAGCAACGCACATGATGTTTGTCGATTCATCGGGTTCCTGTTGAAGTAAACTTGAACGTTTTAGAATGAATGTTCGGTCTTCGGGATTTGAAGTGTTTATGAAAACACATTTTCGTGATGTATTGTTTAAGGGGATTGAAAGGACTATGTGGACTGCCTATTGTGCAGACATTTGATGGGTATTCAACATTGCATTGCCTAGGCTCCGAATCATTTGAATGGCATCAAGATGCGTTTTTTTATGCTCATTTCAATTCTAGTGAATGCTTTTGTCATTGTTCGGTCAATTTTGGTCATGTATGAGCAGCAATAGGTTGCTGCTGCATAAGCATTAAGCACATACTGAGCATCGGTATTCGCTTGCCAGATCATGGGCATTTGTTTGGAAAAGCTATTATTCCATGTGTGGGATGGTTTTCTTTTCAATAGCAATGTTGGTTGTTTAAGCGTTGATTGTATTGCTTCTATGTAAGTGTTTTCATCAATGCCTATTTCTTGAAGGAACATATCATGTGTAATGCAAGTGTCATATCGTTTGCTTTCTAGAAGAGAGTAAATGGAATGTGCATGTGCAATAGCAGATTCTGTTGGTTCTTGTACAGGTTCAAGGATTTTTGTACTCTTCATTGGAGGTGAGGGAAATTGTACCTGCACTTGGAATGTTTTTTTTTTGCAACTTTGTGTGTGGTGATGGCATTGCAGTTTAGCAATATGCTGAGGGAATAAACTAGTATCACATGTAATGTACTCATCAACATAGGACTCTACAATGTCATTGGCATCATTTCCAAAGATAGGTGCATTTTTGTCCAAATTAGCCAATGGCTATGAGCATTTCCTCTGTTTTGGAATTCCGTGACCCAAAAGTAATCTTCTATTTGTCCAAAAAAGGACTTGTCTTCGCAAAGCAATTGTTTCAATGCATAAAGTCTGTGCTTGTAGTAACGAGTGCACGTAACGGGATCATTTTTAACAAAGAAGTTAGAGTCGTTATAATCTGAGGGTGTTGGCTTGTCTAAAGGAGTGGTGTCGCGATAGCGGGTGTATAAATTACTAAGGGCGTTTGTTAGTGGCAACCAACAATGTTCAGCGCTTGAGAATGTGGCAAAAAAGGTAGGCGGTCCTAGCTGACGGATCATGGCAAACAGATTTTTCCTTGTTTGTTGCATATAGTCTGGTGAAATGCGTATTCTTTTGAAATCAATGTACCCGATATCAGATTTCAAGATTTTTTCAAGATTTGGTTTGTATTTGACATCTTTTGCAGTAAGTGTTCGACCTTTTAATTGTCCCTTTCGATTCTTGAGCCATATTGAACGGCCCACTTGGTCAATTAGTAACTTTATTGCTTTGAAAAATATATTGGTTATGTGATAAGAAAATCTACGATCAGAATGCATCAACTCCCATTTTGATATTTTTTGATACGATATTGTTTTTGTAGTTGTGTCGTTGCGAGGTTGGCCGAAAAACAAAGTTGGGAAATTCATCTCTTCGAAAATTTGTCTTGAAAAATTCCCAATGGTGTAAAGCCCTCTCAAAGGAGCAATATTTATCATCTTGTCTTTAAGATAGTGGATGGTTGAGAATCAAGTAAAACCATGAATTAGTGTGTCATGTGCATCGTCATTATCGATCTCATCATCAGAAGAACTGTTGTCAGAGGAGATATGTTCATGTTCTTCGTTGTTGTTTGTTTCAAAGTTCATGGCAATAGAGAGGGTTTGATCCCAGCCATGGTTTACTTTGATTTCATGCATGAGATATAATGTTGTTGCACATAATTCTTTGAGGGCGGCCATGGTGATTACAGGGCGAACATTTCCTGAATGGTATGGTTTTTGTATTCAAGACGATGTTTAAGTGCCACAGCAATTGTTTTTGTTTCTTCTAGGTGCCTTGGCAATGCTTGTTGGATTATGTCTATATTTGTTGGGACATTTATAATTGCTCCTTTTAACATGTATTGAGGGCGTTTATGGCTTCGGTGCCGTATTTGACCAAATGCAAGTCGAAGAGACACAAGTCTTTCTTCAAGGTCAGAAAGCATTGCAACTGTCGGAAGGATTGGAATTAATTGGATTTGTTGAGGACTTGCTAATCTTGGCAATTTTTCATTTAATAAGCTTGTTGAGCATGGACGACAAATTTTATTGTGTTTGGGCATTGTTTTCTCTGATGTGAGCTGCAGATATGTTTTTTTGTTGCATGTGTAAAAGATGTCAAGTTGAACTTGAAATGGAGCTGCTTACAAATTTGGCATGTATGTATCGGTGTGTCACTTGTTCGGCATGAAAACGGGCAATACAACGTGCAGAGCTGGCATTTTGCTGTATGTTTTTGCGTATAATTGTCTTTAGCTTTCAAGAGACATTTTGGACATTGTTGGTTTGCAGTTGTTTATGGCACTTGATGTTTGTGTTTGCAAAAGCTTGTTTTGTTCTTGCTTAGGTGTTTTATTGGAGAGAACTCCATGTGTTTCAGCTGTAACTGTTGTGGACATGAAATCTGTTTTCTTAGCATAGAGATTGGTATGCGGATGGTCTTTTAGCAGTACGGAATGCACAGCACTGTAAACTGTTTTAGCTGTTTGTTGTGTTTGTTTTCGTATATGGTTTTTTATTGAGCGAACAGAAGATGTAAAGGTTTTTTCATTCCGCTTTTGCACAATGTTTTTGTAGACATTTGCAAACACATGTTTTCAATTTCTGTATCCATTTGAGCACAAGCATTTTGGAATGCATATGAAGAGGGGTGTTTTGGCGTGCATTGAGTATTCGTAGTCAACAATTCATAATGAAAATGGCCTTCGGAAAGTGAAAACCGTATAAGATTATATGTTTTTTCAAGTGGTGCATTAGTAGAAAAAACCTTACAAACTTGCAAAGGATTCGAATGCCACAATCGAATATTTATTTGGAAAAGCAGGCATAACCAATGGATGCTGAAGTCTTCTTCCAGTATATTGTTTTTGTCATGGAACATGGCTATGTTCACTACAAGGCCTTGCCATGTGGCAATACAAGGTATGTTTTTTATTGAGTTTTTGGCAAGCCAAGTATCGAGGAAGCAAAGAGTTGCATGGTCTTTTCGAAGGATAGAACCACAAAAGCTTGAGCAGCATACCTACGCAGGCAGCAAGGATTGAATTCATGGTTGCGAAGCTGACAAATAGAATTGAAAAGGCTATCAGTGCAAATGTTGTTGCTTGCTGGCAATCTAGCAAGCTGCAATTGTTGTAGCTGGTCACATAAGGTATTCCAAAGAGTTTCAACAGAACATTGGAGCGATAATAGATGAGCATTGTTTCTTGGCTCAGGGCAGCCCATATATTTTTCCAGAATAAAGGTTCGTAATGACCACTAAGAGGGTTGGAATCATGGAAAAGAAGACAATATGGCAGTTGCTGACTATTTGGATTGAAACGAAGATAATTAGTGCCTCTTGTTGCGGACCAAACCCATATTGGCAAGTTGAGCCACTTTGAAAGCCATTTTATGCAAAAGATGTCCCCCATAGGCCTTGTTCAGTTGCATCGTGCGAAAGCACTGCAGATAGTTTCATTCGACGTAAATATGTTGCATGGCTATGAACACCGTGCAAAAGAGAAAGAGTTTCAGGATCTAGCTCTAACTCTAAAGATGACAACGCTACAGGGTCGGATAGAGACAACAAAGTTTCAAAGTGCTCAATGATACCGGTTCTAAGTTCAAGAGATGTGTATCGGAAGTGCAGCAACACAGCGAAGGAATCAAACAAACAATCACCAACCCCGTATTTGAAACCATAGTCCCGAAAAGGTCAAACCTATGCAATACATTGTCTATGCATTCTACAACGCGGTTTGATAATGTATATTGTTCTACGTCTACAGGTGTCGTTGACATGGTTGTTTTTTGGGTTTGATTTTTTTTTTCTGTGTTACAAAAAAAAGTTTCTTGAGCACAATATAGAAGAAAAGACTAATGTTTATACCTTGTCCAATGGAGCACGAGCAATCCAAAAAAGCAGGAATGAACTTTGTCTCCTTCTTTGATTTTGCTTTGGTCACAAATCTGCAATGTACATAAAAGGCATTATGCATTTACTAAAGGTTTCTTGAGCAGTACATATAAGAAAAAGACTAATGTCTATACCTTGTCCAATGGAGCATGAGCAATCCAAACAAGCAGCAACGAAATATCTCTCCTCTGATTTTGCTTTTGCCACGAACCTGCAATGTACATAAAAGGCATTATGCAGTTAGCGCATATTGCAAATGGAAGTAGTCAAGAAAACAAACTTTCTCTGTATGATAAAGCAAACAGGACAATGAAATATGAAACAAAGAGCATAAACTAGTGGAAGAGTTTCACAGCTATGAAAACTATATGAATTCAAGAAATTATGATTTCAAGCAAAGGAAATGGTACTTTGAAATACTGGTGGAGGAGAGAAGATTGGAAGATCGCCACGAGGTTGTCACATTTATTTGAACAAAGCCATTGACAAGTTAAGTTATGAAATTTGATTGGATTAGAACAAATTGCTTAAAACCATTTGACTCGCATCAACATTTTGTTAACTATCTCAGTGCTATTGTCATGTTTTTTTTGAATTTTGGTACTGCTTTAAGTACAGTTCATTGGGAAAAAAGACAGATCAAAAAATAAAATAAGTAATGAATTTGAGGTTATTAATTAAATTTTGTATTGCTCAGTATTTGGATTTTTACTGCTCTTTAAATCAGGATAAATGCAAAATAGCTGTTGCAAAATTTAGGAAGGCAGAGAAAAGTTCTCAAAATATCTTGGGAGGCAGTTCAGGACTGCTAAAATGCACATTAGCCGATTTTTGCTGCAAGAGAAATTCTATTAGAATGGAATGCAAGCAAATTTATTTTCCTAGGATGCCGGAGTTGAAATCTGCTATGGAAAATTTTGACCAGAGGATATGCATCAATTGAAGGCGACAAAATCAGGGCAGCCCAGAGATTACTCCTAATTACTAAAAACTTATTATTAGAAGAAGAATACTGCCAGCCCTGCAGATGCTAAAATCCCAGTGGTCTTCCCTCTGCTTACCTGGCAAGGACTGTCCAACCCAATAGTGCAAGTTTGCACTGGTAGTGTTACAGAAGAATTAATAATGGCTAATGTTTGGTATTTGATTTCTTTATAAGAAAATAAAAAAATTTAGCCCATGAAACGTGAAGGGCTCAATTTTTAACACGTGTTTTTTTCTTTTTTTTTTTGAGGATTTCACTTTTTGTATAATTCTAAATCGCAAACAATTTTCTTTTTTTTGCCTAGCTTAGAGTATTGAGAAATCTGAATATTAAAAGATATTTGCTAAGGTTTCTAAATTTTAAAAACTGCCTGGTTCCTTAAAATTTTGCCAGCATGGTTATTGGGATTAGCTCAATTGATATTCATCTGTTATCTGACCTTGACACAAAAATGTGTAAATTAAATCTGTCAGGACAAGTAAAAATGTTAAATAAATCAAAGTCTTTTCAAATAGCTTTGAATACACTTGAAGAAAATTGCAGGGATTATGATTGTAGGATTAGCAGCGCCGAGTATACTAGCCAAATGACTAGAATCGAAACTAGATGAAGAATTGAATTGTGTATCTTAAAGATAGATTGAAGATTTATAATAATGCTTATTTTGTATGAACAAGAATATGTTAATTATCTGAACATTGTTGCTATTTTTTTCACAATACAGCCTTTTATCTGCCCATCAACAAGCATGATATCATTATAGGCCATTATGTTATAGTTACAATTTATCTTTATGCCTGCTTGCTGAGAATATGCATAATCCTAAAGTATTTGTATGGGTGATTCAGTTGGAGGAGTTTGAGAGGGCATTTACAGAGGCAGATTCGAAAGATCATAGAACAGAACGAGTTCTTGCAAGATACCGTCATTTCATTGAGGGTATTAGCCATCAGCTGTCTTTAGTGGAAACTGATTTAAGGAATTCAGGAAATGAAGAAGATGGCGTACATGGTTTTGGCATTGGTGATGGGGACAGGAAGGAGCTTGTCAAATTTTTGTTGGGAAATCAAACGATAGGAAAGAAAGCTCAGAATGAGGGCACTTATCCAAGAGAGGAATGCCAAACTAAAGAACTGACCAGTCAAGAGAGGGCACAAGCATCAAAGGCTGAGGAACTGCATGGTTTTCAGGAAAGAGAAAATTTCACCATTTCTAGACAAGAAATAGAAAATTCCCTCATTCTTGACAGGGTATTAGGCTCTGCAAATCAATCCCTTTCAGATAAGAAGGCCAAGAAAACAGATGCTGGTCGCAGGAATGGAAGCATTGAAAATGGATTTGTTGATTGGAAGAATGGAATGGAAGTTATCGCTGATGAAATAAAGGATCATAGAAAACCTAAAAACAGATATCAGACTTGGAATTCTTGGTATCTTTCCAGTTGGAAGTAGCTTGGAGGCAAGTCACAGGATTCAAAAAGTGGCCTGAAAAGATATAAAGATGGAGAGTTAGATTCAATGGAAAATTCTCAGAATGAAACTTCTATTGGCTGTGTTCGAAATGTACCTGCTTCCGACTTGGAGAAGGTTAGGCTCTTTTTTTAATCCATCTGCCTTGCATGTGTCACATTTTTCTGTCACGAAAACATGCACATCCTAAAGTAAAGTTTGCTATGCTGGGGTTCAGTTATCAGCCATCTTTTTGAAACTTATTACATATATGGGCATCAGATTCATGTGAGAGTTCCTTCACACCATATTTATAATTTTTGCTCACTGCATGTTACACCAATGTCCATCGAATGAGTTTTCTATAACTACAGAAATAGATATAATCAATGAACATAATCGAATTTCTCTATGAGCATAAGATTTTAAAAATGTATCTGAAGAATTGGCCTTTTAACTAGGGAAGCTGAATATTTGTAAAATTATGATGGTTGGAGGATGCATGTTCAAGATGATGTCCCATGCCATTACGGTGCAGTGGTTTGCTTTATTCGGGACTAATGCAGCATATGTTGTTGCACTAATATTTTTCATATTAAGAGATAGACATGCACATAACACGTTGATTTTGCTAATGTGCATGTGAGAACTTCATTGGCATTTGCTTAATGCTTTGAGAAAATGCAATAGCTATTTATAGTTGAATATCAGGTTATTACAATCTTGTCCCTTTTTAACCTTTGGATGTTAGGATTATTAAATTAGTTCATGTCATGGTCACCACAAAGCAAAGAACATGATCCAGAAATACTCTTCTTCTTTCTGTTTCCTTTCTTTCATCATATTGAGATCTTGTCTTGGTTGCAATATGAGGAGATGAAGATGAATCTGTATTATGATGACCATGTACATGCCATGCCGGTAAATTTTCTGCGAGGAAAACTTGGCTGGAAGTTTCAATTGATCACTTTTCCTCCTCCGTTGAACTTGGGCGATTACAAAGAGCACACTATGGAGTGTGTTTACAACAATACATTTTTGATCTGTATCCCAAGAGGTCCGGGGACAACACTTTAAACGAGGGTTTAGATGTGTGGTTGGCAGTTGGCTGATGTTGTGCACAGGCTGCATGTATGGTGCGCGTTGGCCCAGTGTTGTGTATATTGTGTGGAGTGTGCAGAGTCTGTGCTGCGTGGAATGCGGAGTTCTGCTGAATGAATTTGAGAAAGATCATCAGAAATTTGGAGTGGTTGTTGCTCTGTGGAAGGGGGCGCTGTTTCTCAACCTTGCAAGGGCTATGGCTTTGTCACTTTTAAGGGATCCAGCCTGATTCTAACGAAGGGGTGATGTTTTCTTGTGAGCTGTGTGACATGCATCTTGGCAACGTGCATGAAGTGCATGATGCAAGGGACTGCACAAAGTTGCCTGAAGCTAAGATTTGAACTTGGCTGTGCCTGTACTAATAAGGGCCGGGTAGTAGTTGAGATCAGAGCTTCACTTGCTCAAAATCATAAAACCTTTTCTATAGTGATGCTGTCCTCTGGAAGGCCATGTTCTCTGCCTAATCTGGCATAATGTTCAAAACTAGGCAGTGCTGGAACATTTTTATGTTACCGATCTTTTTATTTTTCAAACAATCCATCTGCAGAGTGTTTAAAGCTAGGGATTGTTTTGGGCTACCTGATTGAATGGTGGATTACGGTCTGGGAAATTTGAAGGGATATTTCATCAGCAACTTTAACGTGTAGAGTATGCACAGAGACCTGTAGGGTACAGTTTTGACAAGGAAAAAGACCTAGGGTTTTGTGGACAAGAGTGGTTAAAGGAAGCTAGAGAGTGAAGAAAACTTTGTAACTCTCAAGAAAGTTGGGTGAGGTCTTATTTGAAGAACCACCTTGCTTGCAAGCTTTGGAGCCTTACCAACTAATAGAAATTTGTGACAGTCCTTAGTGAAACCTGTTGATGGTCATCAGGAAGCCAAGAGCCAAACTAGGGAGTAAGAATGGAGGAGTAAACTGATGGAACAGGGTTGGAAACTTTGTAGAAATCATCCTTAAGGTATTTGCATTCACATGTAAGGGGAATCAAACCAACAAAAGGACTCCAGTTATAAATCTTTATATCATTTCAGTCACAGATCTGGAAAGAGAGATTAAGACCTAGCATTTGGAGCAAATTTTGAAGAGTACAAGAAGGATACAGTTAAGATTTTAACTAATACAAATTTGTGACAGTCCTTAGTGAAACCTGTACATGGTCATCAGAAAGCGAAGAGGTAAACTAGGGAGTACGAATGTAGGAGTAAACTGATGGAACAGCGTTGGAAACTCTGCTGAGAATGATTGTTGTTCTGAGATCAAATCCATTGCAAGTCTCCGGTCCAGGGAAATAGAGCTATGCTCTGAACGCTTGCCTAAAGATTGGGAGCGATTCCTGGATCTTCACGTATAGCAGTATAACTATTACTTGTTTAATATTACTCAGAGGAAGCACATTAATACCTGCTGTAATAATGTATGTCACTGTTAAGCTGTCCACTTACTTCCCTGCCTCGACCATATGGCGGCAAACACTCAAGCACTGGCAACTGTTTTCAGTTCTGCATATGAAACGAGACAAACATTAATAGGTAAATGAACACAGAGTCTGATAGTTTTTACACAGCAACAGAGAAACTTTAAAAAATGCACACTCAGCAATTTCCTGCACGCTGCTTCATGTTCATGAAGGCTGGTTCATTTCAGCCATTTCCTGCACACTCAGCGAATTCTGATAGTTTTCACACAGTAACAGAGTCTCACCTTCATGTTCTTCACGCTGGTTCATCTCTGGGCAATCACGAAAATGCAGGGAAGAAGACACTCGAACCATCAAATATTTCCACCCTCGAGCCACACAAAATCAACTAACCCTTCATAGTCTACAGTGAATGCATTGAATGGGTCACAGTAAATGCATTCACTCCTTGAGAGGACCTCCCCTTTTCTCCATGCAAAGCACAAAGCAAATGCATTAAATGCATGAAAACAAATGATACGTAACAGGCCATTTTCTCCTCTACAGTGCAAATAAAGGCAACTACCAATAAAAACTTTTCAAATCAAAAAATTCAAAGCTTCAAACTTTAGTGTAGCAACATTTTAAAAAAAATGGCACATTCTTATTGGAGGCAATACAAATATGTAATTGCTAATGTCAAAGCAATATCCATGCCTTTCGGCAGGATAATAAGAAGGCCATGAAATAAAGTAGAAATTAATATGCATGCAAGTGAAAAGTAAGGGACGAGGTGTAAGAAGATGTAGGAAAAATAGTTGAATTTCACAGAGTAGGTTTTTGGAGATTGTCATATTTTTTTTTATGTGAGTATGAATGTGACTTGGTCTTCTTGTTTGTGTTTCAGCTCTAGTTTTGATTAAAAGTGTTTACTTAATAATTGAAGAAGGAATGTGATTTGTTTATGTGTAAAAGAATATTTAGAACATAGATGAAGTATGTAGGAATGAAAACCAATGGAAAACACCAACACAATGTGTATATATAAAGGCACACCATCACAATCTAAAAACAAATGAATTATTGAAGTTTGAGAATTGTATGTAAAGTTCATATAGTTGTGGGGCAAATAATAGAAAGTCATGACATCCCTATTTATCATACTAATGTTTTAGATGATTTGGTGGTTGTTGTCATATCAATACAACATTTTATATTATTTTGATTTGATTCATTATTATCATTAAACGTTTTGAGAGAAACATTATTACTAGTTGATTCAATTTCAAGTATATGATATTATGGATTTAAATTACAATTTTGAGATCTGTTTATATATGATACTTTCAGTTGACTTGATTTTATGGAATGGATAACATATTGGGTACTCTTGTTTGTATATGTACATGTGTTCTTCACTTGAGAAAAGGCATCATCGAGGAGAGGCGAAAAGATGCAAAAAGGGGTACGGATAGAGCGATTTTCTATGTATGATTCAATACACGAGAAACAATGTACAAAAGTAAGTTGAGGTCATAGATTCCCTTTTGTGATTCAAATTTAATTTTATGTATGTCACTTAGTGTGACAGGTTTGATTTCATGTCATTACGACAACGAGATAGTGTTGGCGCTCTCATTGTGGTGAGGAATGTAATATCACATTACACATTTGTTGAGTCACACATTGTGACTTTACAATAATGGCTTACTTTTGCTACATTGTTATGTCAGTTATTGTGTTTGTGATAACACTACTTTTATGAATAGAGATAAAATTAATAATAATGACATTATTTTATTTTATTTTTATCGATAAAAGAGAGATGGTGGGTCCCTCACCGTTTATTGATATCATTAAACAAATTTACAAGTTTCCAATGGCTATAAATCATTAACCATCTTAGCAAATGACTACAAATAGTTGCGAATAGGAAACAAATGCCAAACAAATACTACGATTTTATATTTTACATAATCATTTTCGATTCAAACCCACTAGCAAATACTACTGAGAAAAAAATTGGCTCCTACTTCTAGACTAAGAATAGACCTTGCTAGTTCACAAGGATTCTAATCAATTCACACTCATAAAGATGCCACTTTGAAAAATATTATAAACAAAGGTCTCTGCTTAATGTTAGTTCAAAAATCACTTCCTTCTTATTCACAAAACATTTCTTGATGGAGATATACACATCAAACACTTATAAATTATGATCCACAACATTATTAGACCTTCCCCAAGTCCTAATACCTAAAATATGCTTCGATTTGTAAGCATTTCTTAAGTCTCAACCATCAATTGGGTCGATTTAATAATAGAAGAAAGAGGATTCAAACCAATGCCGATATTTGCCAACATTTTTGCAGCCCCATTTACTTCCCAAAAAACATGTTGAAAGGAGATGGATTAGAAACCGTTAATAAATAGACGAAATCCTGCAGATTGTTGATTAGTTTCAAGATTATGAATAAAAAAAAAGCACTTACACTATACTGTGCAAATAAAACAAATAATACATCTACTCAATAAAGTGAGCGAACAACAAAGCTAAGAGAGAACAAAAATATTTGTTTTATTCAAAATTGTCTTCTTCTCCTTCTCGCTTTGTGTTTGAAAACCAAGGAGAGGATTACATTTATAAGAAGGAGCAACTACAGTAATGAAAGAGATAACTGAAGAAGAACTCAGCTAGATCCTAAATTACAGGCATCAATTAAGACTGAAAGATGCTGCAGTTTATTAGGCAGCGAATGAAGCTGCAAACAAAAGAGAACAAAAACTTAACTGAAAGTAAACTAATCCTATGACTGAAGGAATTGCTCAGTCTACAATTTATTAACTGAAATAAAGAACTAGTTAAAGGAAACTGCAGAAGATGAGCTGCAGTGGTGGCGGTGGAACTGCAGGTTTGAACATGCATCCTTCAATCTCCCCCTGCATGTGAAATGGAGATGAGTCCCAACTGATTCCTCAAAGCAACAAAACTGGATATAGGTAGAGCTTTGGTAAAAATATCAGCAACTTGCTCCATTGTAGGGCAAAACTGTAATTCCACTGTCCCATCTTGAACTAAATCTCTGATGAAGTGATGTCGAATCTCAATGTGCTTCGATCTAGCATGAAACACAGGATTTTTGTCATTGCAATGGTACTACTGTTATCACAGTAAATAGTGGTTGGATGTTCCTGAACCAATTACAAATCTTCCAAAATTCATCTAATCCATATGGCTTGACAACTAGCTGCTGCTGCTGCAATATACTTTGCTTCTGCGGAAGAGAGAGCAATGGTTGCTTGCTTTTTACTACTCCATGAGACAACTCCAGAACCAAGTGAGAAAATATAACCAGATGTGGATTTTCTATCATCCACTAAACCAGCCCAATCAGAATCTGTGTAACCACATAGCTCAAACTTATGTGTGGGAGAATAATGAATGCCAAAATTGTGTGTACCACTCACATACCTTAAAATTCTTTTTGCAGCACGCCAATGAGACTCATGTGGATCCTACATGAATCAAGAGATAAGGCTCACCGCATACATAATATCAAGTCTCATGGAAGTGAGGTACATGAGGCTTCCAACCAAAATTCTGTATAAAGTGGCATCTACTTTGGAACTTGCTTCTTCCTTGGTTAATTTTTCACACCAGGGCAACAGGAGTGTAACTGCAAGCGGTGCATGACATCATTCTAAACCGCTTCAATAGATCAGCCACATACTTGGTTTGAGAAATAGATATACCTCCAGATTTTTGTTGCACCTCCACTCCAAGAAAATAATGCATGAGTCCCAGATCTAACATCTCAAATTCTTGTTTCATTTATGCTTGAAATTTCTCCATGAGAGATGGGCTATTACCTGTATAAATGAGATCATCAACATAAAGGCAAACAATTAGAATATCATTACCAAGATGTTGGATATAGAGGGTTGGCTCTGAGGAACTTCGAATGAATCCTTTCTTTAAGAAGTAACTGTCAATCCTTGCATACCAAGCACGAGGTGCTTGCTTCAACCCATAAAGAGCCCTTTTTAGCTTGTAAACCAAATGTTTTTTCCCGGAATTTCATAACCAATAGATTGTTCCACATAGACTTCCTCATCAATAAAACCATTTAGGAAGGCTGATTTTACATCCATCTGATAGATTGGCCACTTGTGTTGTGCAACAATAGCCAATATAATCTTGATTGTATCAAATCTTGCAACTGGAGCAAAGGTCTCTGAATAATCTACCCCAGGCGTTTGTGCAAATCCCTTGGCAACTAATCTTGCCTTGTGTCTATTCATAGAACCATCAGCATGATATTTCACCTTATAGATCCATTTGACACCAATCACTTGCTTATCTTTAGGAAGTTGCACTAATTCCCATGTATTGTTTTTATCAATTGCATGCATCTCTTCATTCATAGCATTAATCCATACTTGTTCTTTCATGGCTTCTTCATACACTGAAGGTTCAACTTGAATGGTACTAAACAAAGCAAAATTGGAAACTGGATTCAAATTAGAACTCCTTTGATAAATTTCATTTAAACTTCGTACCTTTCGTGAAGAGCTTGGACTTGATTGTGGACTAGAACTATCACCTGAAGAGGAACTTGGTGAACTTAGTGAACTGGGGCTTGAACTTCCACTTGAGCTTGTGGGGATAGGAGGAACTTGTTGAACATCTTCTATACCCGTGATGAGAGGTGTAGTTTGTTGAACTCCTTTTTGCCATTGCCATACTCCCCCTTCATCAAAAACCACATCTCGACTAATAATCCATTTCTTTGTGTCAGGATTATAGAACTTGTATCCTTTCGTGAAATTTGAATAGCCCACAAAGATACAAAGTTGGGATTTTGCATCCAACTTCTTTCGCTTCTTTTCTGGAACATGAACATATGCAGGGCAGCCAAATACACGAAAGTGAGCTACTGAGGGCTTGTGTCCACTCCAGGCTTCCTTGGGAGTGATATTCTGAAGCAATTTTGTTGGGCTTCGATTCAAGATATAAGTTGTGGTTGCTACTGCAACTCCCCAATAGCAATTAGGAAGGTTTTTGAACTGCAACATACTTCGTGCCATCTCCATAATGGTACGGTTCTTTCTTTCTGCAATGCCATTTTGTTGTGGGGTATAAGCTGCCGTAAGTTGTCTCTTAATTCCATGAGTATTACAAAAATCAACAAACTCATTGGAAGTGAATTCTCCCCCTCTATCTGTTCTGAGTATTTTGAGAGAATACCCACTTTGATTTTCTGCCATAGCCTTAAAATGCTTGAAGCATTTAAATGCCTCAGATTTCTGCTTAAGAAAATAAACCCATGTGTGGCGTGAGAAATCATCAATAAATGTCAGAAAGTAAATATTCTTACCCAAATATTCCTCTTGCATGTCACCACAAATGTCACTATGCACAAGCTCTAGAGGACATTTTGCCCTCCATGATTTGTTCACCGGAAAACTGTCTCGATGTTGCTTGCTAAGTGCACACCCCCCATGCAGATTGAAAAAACTTCTTCTTTTGCCTAAATTGCAAGAAGTCCCCTCACCATGCCTTTCTTATGAAGCAAACTTAATCCATAAAAATGCAAATGACCAAACCGTTGGTGCCATAACCATGAATCATCTGTGGTTGCCTTGAGGGCATGCATCTTACCGACTCCAAAGTGAGAGGAAATAATTGATTCTCTGTCATCATGAGCCTTTGCTACAAGATAATGATTAGCTGATTTATCAAATATTTTGCAGCAGCAGCTTATCTTCAAACACAACCTTGTAATTTTTTGCTATAAGCTACCCAATACTTAAAAGATTATGTTGTAATTTGGGCACATGCAGAGCGTCATGAATAAATGTAGTTTCTCCTTAGTTTTTACTTTGCAAGGGTACCTTTTCCCACTACATCAACCTCTTTATCATCACCAAATTTTACTTGACTCCTTCACAGATTCATCTAACTTGACAAAGAGATCAGATTTACCATGTCATATGATTTGAGCAACCGCTATCCAAGAACCAAACATCCTTTTGAGGTTCTTTTTGCCAAATCAAGTAGATTGAGGAGCAAGCGAAGAATGTAGAGTGGTTTGCTTCTTCAAAAGACTCTTTCAAGATAGTTGGCTCTTGACTTATTTAAATCAGATTTTTCTTTCTACATTCAGATTCGTAGTGTCCATACCTTTCACAATACCGCACGGATGCTTCTCCGATCCATTGAACTTCTTCCTCTGCCTATTTTGTTTCCTCTTCCTCTTCCTCTGCCACGTCCTCTAGATGTAGAAGATTCCCCTTCAGATTTGCTTGATTGAGAAGGGGTTGTAGATTTTTCTTCAATTCTTACAGTAGACTGGAAGGCTTGAACGAGGTTCACTGTAGAACGTTGCATACGCTCCTCATGAGATTGCAAAGAACCTATCAACTCTGCAACTTTGAATGTGGCTAGATCTTTACTTTCTTCAATGGCTATGACCACTAGATCAAACTTTGGAGGAAGAGATCTCAAAATCTTTTCTACAATTTTTTGCTCTATGACACTTTCCCCTTGAGTTTTAAGATGGTTCACAATACTTTGAGCCCTAGTAATAAACTCTTGAATAGACTCAGCGTCCTTCATACTTAAACTTTCAAAATCTCTTGAAGGGTATGCATTACCAACCTTTGTAGGGCCTCCCATGCTTCCTTTGACTTTGTCATACCAGCTATACAGGGAAAAATTGATATATCCAATGCAGATTGGATAGCAAAAAGAGCTCGATTGTCCTTCTTTTTGTCTTCTTTCAATTGCGTTCGTTGATTTGTTGTTAAAGCATTTAAAGCTTTTGATCTGCAGTTCGTGTATCCTCCTTCTACTAAATCCCAGATATCTTGGGATAATAGTAGGGTCTTCATCTTTATACTCCAATAATCGTAGTTGTCTCCGGTAAACAGCGGAAGCTGGAATGAGAAATTGCCACCATTTGACATTCTGGCAATTCTTGGAGAGAACCGTTAACCTGTAACTTTTGCAAAAAAGAATAGTCCTGCAACCAGCTCTGATACCAATTGAAGATTATGAATAAAAAAAAACAACACTTACACTATACTGTGCAAATAAAACAAATAATACATCTACTCAATAAAGTGAGCGAACAACAAAGCTAAGAGAGAACAAAAAATATTTGTTTTATTCAAAACTGTCTTCTTCTCCTTCTGCTGTGTTTGAAAACTGAAGGAGAGGATTACATTTATAAGAAGGAGCAGCTACAGTAATGAAAGAGATAACTGAAGAAGAACTCAGCTAGATCCTAAATTACAGGCATCAATTAAGACTGAAAGATGCTGCAGTTTATTAGGCAGCGAATGAAGCTGCAAACAAAAGAGAACAAAAACTTAACTGAAAGTAAACTAATCCTATGACTGAAGGAATTTCTCAGTCTACAATTTATTAATCGAATAAATAACCTTGATTAAAGGAAATTGCGACTCCTAGAAGATGAGCTGCAGTGGTGGCGGTGGAACTAGGTTTGAACATGCATCCTTCGATTTCAAGTTAGGTGTAGTCCCTTTATTCATAGCAGTGATTATAACCATGGAATCTACTTCTACCAAAAAATATATTATTCATACACTCTTTCTTTGTATCCAAATGCAAACCTTCCAAAATATCTCTAGTTTATGTTTCATTATTTGTGGCATAAGGGATGGAGAAAGATTGAGCCCATAACATGTGACCGTAATGGCAACAAAAATGCATCCCGCACCTCCTATTCCAGGATTACCTTTGGACACACCATCAAAATTTAGCTTGATCATCCCACTAAGTGGTGGTTTCCAACAAATCCCATGTTGTCATGTCTTATTTGGTTGAATTTCTTTGATTTGAGTAAGAGTTATATGTGGTCAATTCTATAGGATTTGTAACTCATTACTTTATAGCCTGTCTATAACACACCCAAAAAATGTCAAAAGTAAAAATTCCAGAATATTTTTGTCGAAAGAAATAATGAGAGCTAAGTTTTAGTTGTGCTCTTGCAGGCCCCTTCATTCACCATATTTTTGAGAGGATCGTTGTGTGGTTATGTGGTATAGTCAATGGTTAAATATGCAAAATTCAATAACCTCATCGGAGATTAATAAATAAACATGTCATAAGGACTATCTTTGAACTTGAATTATTGTGTGACCTCCATTATAAAGTTGTTTGATTTGTATGCCAAGGATTAAGTAGATTAGGATACCATTTCATTCTTTGAAACCATAATCTAAGTCTCTTTTATTCCAAACACAACTATTGCGATTTTCCTTAAGTGGCTCCTTTTCATTTTAAATTATAGTACTTACATTAAGCTCCAAAAATACTCCATTTAATGAGAATACTACATTATTTACAAATCTTATATCCCACCCATGAGATAATAATTGGTTTAAAATAGCTTTAAATGATTGAATTCAAGGTTAAGTAAGAGAGAGTCAAATGTGATTCATATGACTCGAGTCATCTCCCACCCTTCTAGGATTTCCAAGAAACCCTAAAACATGTTTATGATCTGATAGTATTGATTTTCTCACTTTACTTTTCATTTCTTCTCATTGTTTTACTATGGGTTGAGATGATGAGCTTGAATGGGTTGAACAAAGTTTTCTTCATGGATTTTTATACAAGTTTATTTTTAAGTGGAAGAGATAAATTTTATATTTCATATATTTACACACACACACACACACACACACACACACACACACACACACACACACACACACACAGATACATGTATAGATATACATACCAAACGTCCAAGAGACAAAAATTCAATGTAGACACTAATTATTGGCATTCCTGTCCCTCATCCCGCGTCTGCTCCCCTTTATCGGCATTCCTCACATACATATCTCTCTTCCTATTTGAATTCCCCCTTGCCCTCCTAAATTTCATTTACCCCTTTAATTATTATTTTCCACCTTAACTCCATCCTATTCAAATCATTAATTTGTTTTCCCTACACACCCCTAATCACCATTTATTATCCTCAAATAATCTTTTTATCCTCCTTAAGCACCATATTTACCATACCTAAGTTCTCATCTACCTTCATTTAATGTGTTCTTATCTCCCAACCACTTTTTATCCTTCCAAAGCTCCTCTAACCCACATTAACCACATGAAACCCTAATTTCACCTCATAGGGACTTTTTGCATCGAGCCAATGACATTTCCACGATCAAATCAACGGACCGCCGCGATCATCGATGACCCATCCGGGTTGTCGTCAACCCTATAAATACGACCATACCCCTCCTCTCTTCAGGATGTAATTTTTGAGACTTTGGGATTTCTTGTGATCTTTGCTTCATTTCTTACTCTTCTTTGCATTCTATCACCGCTTTGGAGATCTTGTGCATCACCTTTAGAGATTTTAAGTTCACTCTTTGTTTTGGTATCATTATTTTGCATGCTTGGAGCCCCTATTACCATCCCATCATTATTGTGCATCAGCTTCGTAGGTTCATCATCCATCTTAGAGATATGCCCCTATATTAGCCATCTTGAACATCTTTATGCAATTCATCTTTTCCATCCATTTTCATTCATTAAACCCTAGATCCCTCCTGGTTGCCATCAACTCAAAGACAATCATTGTTGACCCAATACACCTCTGTTTTATTTCTTGTCATTTATCCTACCAACTATATGCTTTTTGGTCCCATGGTCCCTCAGATCTCCCAATCTTGTCATTCTACACACTTATTCTTGTAGATCTCATTTACATCGTGCCAGTCATCTTCGATCTACCCCGGCTGCTTTATCAACTTGATTAGCAATTATCACTTTTATCATCAAATTTATCAGTTTTCTTGCATCCTTTTTGTTCCAATTAGTTCCAGGACTCTCTGCATCATCTCAACATTATCTTGAGTCCCATATCATCTTCTCGAATAAGTCCTTCATATCTTCCTTTTCCGCATTTTGTTTAAGCCTATCTTTGCCTCATTTTCTATCGACTATGCCACTGTAGTCTCGGGTCGCCATCGACTTGATCAGGTTTGGTTTAATATCATTTATTTTTATCATATTTGTATCTTATCTTATCTAGTTCAGTTCATTTATCTACCACATACCATTTCCTCTATCGTCATCTTATAGAATGTTTTATCAAAAAGTGGGTTGACATCCATTCTAGGAAGTTTTCACTTCTTAGCACCAAAATTGTTAGAAACCCACCATCCTATCTACTAATCCATTTTTACGTTGAGTTTCTCTTTGTTGTGCAGGTAATCAAGCTCTCTACGAGGAGGATCTTTTACGCTCGTATCCATCATCATCTCATCTAGAGGTAGCCTTAAAACCTCTCATTATTGGAGTTACTTATTTTCTTTGTTACCATTTCACTAATCGAAAGAGGAATGAGAAAATTTGTTCAACATTTTCATGCCTAGCAACATGACATCAGAGGATGGAGGTATCGGAGGTTGGAGGTCGATCAACAACCTCTCATCAATTTCCAATGATGGGGCCACAGTTTTCTGTGGTGTGAGTATTTGCTTTCATTTTTGTAGTGTGTTTGTTTTGAAATTCCTATTTTGTATGATTTTGGATGTTGGGAAAGAGTTGTGTTGGAGCACGAGATGCACATCGGTGATCCTCTTATTGTCGTACTTCGTTGGAAGATGGTCCTCTTGTGAATACATTCGCTTGCAATGATGATCATGTGCAACAAGATCTAATTAGAAAGATCTGTCGAGTATTATGTCTTCATACATTTTCTTCTCGGTGTTCATGTGTGGAAATTTTTAGATTGTGGGGGAACATGACACCAACATTCCATTTCCATTATGATCCTAAAACAACTAAATTTAAAGGAGACTTTCGGTGGCGGTGGTAGTTGTCTATATTGTTTGAGATCGAGTGGCAGTGATCGACAACAGTGGCTGCAATTAAGAACATTGCAATTCTTATAGGAAGTAATGTGAAATCTCTTTCCTATATATGTTCTATTGTGTAGTTTTGTAATAAGAGAGTTGTGATTCCTATATACTTACATGATGTACAAGAATAGTGGCAAACAAAAGCACTAGAGTAAGTCAGTTCATGGATTTTGAAAGGGTTTGTGGGAGGATCCAAAAAACCACACAAGGTGGACAGATTGATGGGGCATGTTCACATCAAGGTTTGTGGTAAGCTTGTTTAAAACCATGGAAGGAGAGATCCTTTCTTTTGATCAAGATCATGAGTCACATAGTAGGACATGTTTCACAGGGGTGATCATATTGCAAATGAGTGTGTGTATGTTTTTCTACCATGTTCACACTAAGGGGGAATGTTAGGAATAATATTTGTTAGTGCTTACATAAATGAGTTTGGTTGGTTAAATTTTTATACCCGTAATATTATAAATGGGTTATTTGTTTCCTTATTTGTAGGAGGTAGTTTTCCTACCTCCATGGCTATATAATAACCATTGTAATAATGTAATACAATATACTATTATTGTGGTTATTTTGTTCAACTCTGTTGTTGTACCATTAAACGAAGATATAGGTAGATGTATCATAAAAAATATGGAGATGTAGATGATAAAAGTACACCTAAAACCAAGTGTTTTGAGCATGACTCGAAATAGAGTGCCTTTTTTTCCTATCATAAGCTTTCTCAAAATCAATTTTAATAAAAAGGGTTTTTTGTTTTAACTATTGAACCCATTCCATACCTTCTCATACAACAATAATATTATCCAAAATAAATATACTTTAGATAAACCCTATTTTTGAAGACTACCAATTGTGGCTAATAGGTTACGGATGTGAAAAGCTAGGGATTTGGAATTGATTTTTATGAGACATTGAGCAAAGTAATCAACCACTAATCGAAATGAGCTCTAGATCCTCCATCTTGGGAATTAATTATATGTTCCCTTGGTTGATGAACTAACCAAGTGAATTGAAATGAATGGATTCCAAATAGACCTAAAAAGGTCATTACCAACCACATCTCAAAGGGTTTTATATAATTCACATGGGATGCCATCATGCCCTGAGGACTTATCATTTTCCATTTAGAAAATTGCCTCATAATGATATGTGGTAATTAACATTCTATACCAAGTAATCCTTTATTATTAAGAGAGCTTACATGGGACAAAAACTATGCATTGATAAAGAGCCACTTATCACTCGGGAGAAATCTTCTTAGCTTTGAAAATTTGTTGATATTGGTGCACAAAATCCTATATCATCTCTAAAACTTTAGATAGAAAAAGTCAACCTTCCCATATTGATTTGATTTGTTAGTGTACATGTTTGGCTTTGAGAGATTAAAATAATTATTTGGAAACTCGATCACCCACTTTGAGCCAATGTAATCTAGCTTTGATGTGAGCACCTCTCACATTAGAGGTATTATCAATTTGTATGCACCTTTGCCTAAGATTTTTAACTTATATTTTCAAAGGTTCATCAAAGGGAGTTTTCTCTAGAGTAGATAAGGAGAGGCTCAACTCAAAGATGGTGTTCGAGTAATATTTGTGCTAAATTTTGGCGATTTTCACCCAAGGTGCACAAAAACACATCATTTGATGAACGACATCTTTCTACCATGTAATACACCCTATCACAACGGCATTAGGCGTGCCTTAAGCCCTAAACCTACATAATGTGGTGAATGGTGAGTATGTGATGTAAAAAAGTGGTATTGAGATAAAAATACATGGTGTGAACTCACAACGCGACTAGAAGCTCCATTCGATCCTAAAGTGAATAGGGAAATGGTCAAAAAGGACCATATCCTAAGACTTCCATTGGTAACTAAAAACCATTTGTAAAGGAAAAAATGATTCACCGACATCTTGGAAAAATTGAGATGCTTGAACACATGATCAAATCCTTGGCAGAAATTAGACCAATTGTGCCAAACGACAAATTCAAAATGATGAGAAACAAAGGGTTCATAGAACCCAAATTTATTACAAATATACAACCCAACCACCCTTTCGCCAACAATCCATCACATGGGTAGGTAGCCAATATTGTCAATAGTCGGTCTGCAACCATATTGATCTCATCACACAAAACCTAATGGGAATCAAGGAGCTCGTCAAAAATCCATCACTATAGTGTCATCCACTTGACCACGTCATTAGATGAATAAAAATAAAATTACTCCAATAAATCGATTCCCGATGTTGAGTAACATCCATTAGATGCAATATTTTGGGTCATATCCATGAATATCATAATTAGGATTCCATTTATGGGAAATAAAGGTCATAATCCCTCCATGTCCGGGCTCATGATTACTAGTCGAGCTAAACTATCTCATTAAGATAAATTTAGTGATCATGGATATCAAAAAGCCTTCTACCTTAACTTCTTGCAAACAAATATTTTCCATCACTAGAAACCACTTATTAAAGTCTCACACAATGTATTTAGAAGTGAATTCTATTAGACCCCTTACAATTCCATTCGAATAAATTAATTGAAAATGAGCATCCAAAGATATATCCTATGAATTCATGTTCTAAAGGTTGTCATAATTGTTCTCGCAAAACCATTGCTTTGGTTAGAAAGCAAAAACTCACTAGATTGTACTTTCGACTAGTTAGAGGAGCAAACTCACCTTTCTTAAGGTGGAGAGGATGGATCCGAGAGTGCCTTGTTCTATTTTATGGGGAGAACCTAGAAGAAGAGACATAGAAGGAAAACCGCATGTATCATGTACAACAATTTGAAACCCCATTAACTCCATAGATTCCCAGATGATCAAATATGAATCATGTTATAATGAATGATTATTTTACGTATTGTAAATGGATGGTTTTTTCTAATCAAGAATGAATAAATGTATGTGAAATGTTTGTGATCGTGCATTTGACTTCTTAATGAATCATTGATCAATTCTTGGGTTATTGAAATTATTTATACTTATTATCAATTACATGAATTATTATAAATCATGATGGGATAAAGAGTAGTTAAGAAACCTATAGAGAGATTAAAATCATTAAAAAAATCAAGTGTTCCCGAAGATATTCTTACGTTTTCTTACTCAATATTTAGTATATTCTCTTCCATATATGAACTGTTAGACTACCTTCCATATCTATATACACCACACTTCAAGTTAGATTTATTGCCTACTTCTTTAATTTGAATTATACACACATAATTAAGTTAGGAACTCAAAACTTAATTCAATTAAAACACAAAGCAATTAACTAGTATCGTGCCAAAAACTAAGTGTCCAAAATATAAATATTTTGATAGGAGAAAAAATAAATTGAGAAGTATAATATTATACATAAAATGAATGTAATTGAATAACTATTAGCTTACCAACATATACATTGCTTGTACTCTTCGATTAACTTAATGATGAATAATTTGTAATTTTGAAAAGATGGTCATAAGTTCAAATCATATTTAAAAAGTGTGCGTGTGTACATATAATCCCAACATACCATAGCAGTAGATAAAATTAATTAAAAAGTTCATTATTCTATCCTAAATTAGACAACTAATCTATTAGATAAAAAGTTTTATATTCACATTTTACACACACACACACACACACACACACACGCACGCACGCACGCGCACGCGACGCACGCACGCACGCCATTATTTCATGCGCATTTCACACACACACACACACACACACACACACACACGCACGCGCACGCGCACGCGACACACGCACACACACACACACACACACACACACACACACACACACCATTATTTCTATGATTTCAATCATCCATTTAATCTTAGTGCAATACCTACTCACTCCATTATACTTGGGCTTTAAATGAATAATACTTTTGGGAAAAGAGAGTATCTAGTGGCAACAATGATCTTTGATGAAAAGGAGGTGAGCCAGAGGAGGAGAGTGGTGGTGAATCCAATCCCGATGGTTTGATATTTTTGACAAATGCAAGAGGAAGTTCCCATGATCTAGAAGGGTATGAAGTTGGGTCACTTCGGTGCCACCTTATGAACTTGTACTTGAATTTATAAAAAAACATTAGACACAACCGTCTCTTTGTTAAAAGTGGAAAGATTGCAATCTATAACTAAATGAGAAAAAATAATTGAATTTAGCTCTTTCCAAATGAAGAACAAGATTTCCACTCTAAAATAATTCTAGACTTGGTTGAAGGCCATGGGAAAATCCGGTCAATCCCCAAATAATATTTTTCCCGGAGGAATGGTTCCATTGAAACAAATGAAATAATTCATGAATCCAATCCCAAATGGTTTGAGATTTTGAGAAACCAAAAAGGTGCATATTGGTTTCAATCCACCCACATAATCGGCAATTAGGATAAGGAAAATCTAAGTGAATGAGCACAGGGCGGTGGGTATCCTCCGATAAAGAATACACCATGAAAAATGAGAAAGCTTGTGCTTAAGAATGGAAGAATAGATAGTAGGGAATTTTGTTGCCAACACCAAGTAAAAGAGTGTGGTGACAAAAAAAAGTTGAGTTTATCCACCATTGGAAGCTTGGGAGATAACAAATCATAACCTTTTTTGGGCGAATAATTGAAAAAGGTCTATCTAGAAACCATTTCCAATCCTTACACCAAGGCTTAAAGGATAAAATCCCAATTTTGTGTGAGATATCGTCATGAATAGCTTCGAGAATGGCTTGATATGAGTCCTAGTTGCTATTGGCTAATGATAATTTAACCTTATATTTTTTCCAGGTCATAAGTCATTCACACAAATGGCTAAATGTGTTCTGAAACATGTGAATCCATTGTCTAAAAATATTAAGGGTATAAACCCATGGAACCTCTGCAAGAGGCACATTATGAAAATTAATGACCGGTGACCACCACACCGAATGGGTATTGACGGATAACCTAGTTCTAAACTCATATCCATTCCAAACCAGCTAAGGTTTTATTTTCTCCCAAGATTTCCAAATACTTTGGATAACAAATAAATCGACCACTTTCAATAGATATTTTATAAAAAGTAAGCTTGGGAAAACAAACCCCTTATAGGTCTTGTGACCTTGAGGCAAACCCTCAAAAATGCAATTACACAAAAGGATTTTCCATTTCTCTTTGATTAAGAAAATATTGAATAAATAGATGCCTAAATCTAATTGCAATGTAGTAGTAAATGAATAAAAAATTAGGTACAAAATAGACCAAGGAAATTTGAGTTAGAAAATATGAAACCCTAGTTATAAAGAAGGGATAATAAGACTTAGTTGATTCACAACCAAATCGGGAATGCGTTGAAGTGTTGACCTAATGACCAAAGAGGGAGAAGTGTCGCACAAAACCTCATAAAACTATGTGAGCTAAAGATATGCTTGGGTAGGGCACCTTGAATGGGTTAGGGGCGCCTACGGGCACCACAAACCTACTTTAGGCACCCGTGCTTTCTCAAACCCTCGGAATCCTCCTTCACGGGTCACACGATTTTTGATGTCCTTCACTTCCTACGCTAGTATGTCACACAATGATCGCCAAGGTCACTTTGATAACCTGCAAAACCCTTAAGAGTACATCAAATCCTAAAAAAAAAAAGAATGCAAATGAGGGGTCAGACTATCCTCAACTATCAAACAAGTGATCTTACGACTTAGTGATGCACTACATTTTAGAACCATGTTTCTAGGTGTGTGTGTGTAGTGTGTGTGTGTGTGTGTGTGTGTGTGCGTGCGAACGTGTGCCCTAGGTGGCTCTTGTGTGTGTCACACTTGATAGCGAGAAATAGCTAGATGTAAAGATGTAAGTAGATGTGTGCATGGAATAGAATGAACTTCCCCTCCTATGAAGTGTATGCAAAAGAATGTAGTCCCTTGCCCTTGAATGGATGCTTGAATACTCTTAAATATCCTTTGGATGGAACGTTAGGTGGTGATAGTTAATGCTAAGTGTTTGGTCCTTTATTCGATCACACATAGCTTTATATTTATATGATTACCTTGCTTGAATTTTGTAATTAACCCCAAAATTCTGACTACCAACAAGATAAGATGCTTAAATGGCTAGAAAGGACACAAAAGAGGTGAACAAAGTACAAAGAGATCAGGGGCACCCAAAGGGGATGGGGGTGCACAGGTGCTGGTGTCCTGGCTGGGTGCTAGTGTCCAAAATGAGAAATGACGAGGTGTGGAAAGATAGACCGAGCTAGAAAGAGTGTAATGCCAAAAGTGGCGACATAAGGAAAGTAAAGATGGTTAAGGAATGGGTTAATTAGTACTTTTCTTACTTATGAACCATATGAATAGTAGTATGCAATTAGGACTAGATAATTACCCAAAGTACGTGATTTTGTGTCTACATTTTCCCCCACTTTATGTTTTTGAGAGAATGCTCGATAACATAAAGTAGATAAGATATGTGTACCTGATAACCATGTAGAGTAATGGAGAAAGTGTGCTAGAGAGACAAGAGAAAGTGTGGAGTGATAAAAATGTGAAACGTGGAAACTAGAGAGGAGAAAGTGTAAAAGTGATGATGATGATGACCCTAGGGTAAAAACACATGTGTAGATGTCGTCATTGTACCTATTGTTGATGTCGATGTTGATGTGATTGATGTTGATTACCACTTCCCAGAAGGATGGACTTGCAAAAGAGAAGAGAGAACAAATAGTCAAATACGTGTGTATATGATAAAAATGTGTAAAACGTATGTAAGAAAACATGTAAAATGTGAAAAAGGTACATGTGCACCTGATCGAGATGAGAAAAGAATGTAGAAAGGATCATGTAGATGATGTAGACAAATGAGTTTTTCGGGTGATATCACGCCAGTTGCGTCGACTCTGAGTTTATTAGGTGATCTCATGCCAAGAACAAGAAGAAGTGCAGGGAGAAAAGTCTCTGGTATCATCCTCCAACCTTTAATTGCTTCCTAAAGTATGGAACACCACTGCATATGGTGTGTAGAAATATGATTCAGGTTGACCAATTTCATTCCAATGAAAAAGTAAAAAATGTTGTGTAGAGTATGTATCTTTGAGTGTTAAGGATTGTATGCCACCGTAAAAGAGGTTGTGTAAAGTTTTGAAGATTATGTTGCATTGAAGTATGTTGTGTAACTACCCCCTAGTCACGAGTGTCTGGAAGGGTAGGGGCACCCAGGCATTATTGTGTTTGGTCTGGGTGCTAGTGCTTGTGTTGTGCTGAGGACCTAAGTCATATTTTGAGCCTTATCTAAGACTGATGATTGTGTTGTACTAATCTGAAATGTGATGTGTGATGATTGTAAGAAATTGTATGGGGTGAATGATTCACCCAAATTATGTCCCCCCTCGATTGGGGTGCATGTGAGATCGCTGAGGAGAATGTGGCCCAAATGAGGACCAACTGTTGTGCTTAAATTGATGCCCTGCATGGGGTGGAATGTTCTTGGTAGAAACCAAGGCACACTCAAACAAAGTGGCTAGGAAAACAAGTTTTAGTGCAAGCAAAGACAAACATGCATGTAAAATGTAAGCTAACAAATAATTAAATAATATGTAAACTAAGACGCAAGAAGATAGTGTAGACCGTGAAAAGTAGGTTTCAAACAGGGGACATCACTCATGATGTCCCAAGACAATCAAGGTTGACTAGGCCGAGAAGTAGACAAGTGTGCACACGAGACAAAGGGAAAATCCTATAAATAGTGGCAAACAAAGCAATGTAATGACAACCATGGAAGAAAATAGACCTACAATACAAATGTTGCACATTGTAGACACACAATCACGCACTTTGGGTAATTATCTAGTCCTAATCACATACTACTATTCATATGATTCATAAGTAAGAAAAGTACTAATTAACCCATGTCTTTAGCCATTTTTATTTGCTTTCTATTGCTAATTTCAGTCTTGCACCCTTACTTGCTCAGTCTACCTTTCTATTCTTCCACATTTCTCATCTTGGGCACTAACGCCCAACCAGGACACCAACACTAGGTGCCCTCATCCCATCAGGTGTCCCTGCCCTCTTTGTACTTTACTCACACTTTTTGGTTCCTTTCTAGTTGTTTGAGCATATTATATTTTTGATAGTAGAACTTTTTGGGGTTAATTATGAAATTCAAGCAAGGGAATCATATAAAAATTAAGCTATGTGATCATAATAAAGGACAAAACACTAAGCACTATCTATCACCACCTAAGGTTGCATCCATCAAGGCATCTAAGAGCTCAATTGCATCCATCTATCTCCATCAGAAGGGACACAAAGGCTGGTTTTCTGTATCACACTTTATAGGAGGTAAGTTCATTCTATTCCATGCACACATTTACTACATTCTACATCTAGCTACTTGCTCGCTATTCCAAGTGTGACACGCACAAGAGCAACCTAGGGCATAATTCCACACATACACAAAACTAAATTGGGTCTAAGATGTAGTGCAATGCTCAATTGTAAGTCCACCATTGTGGCGGCCGAGACAAATCGACCCTCATTTTGCATCTTTCTTTTTAGGATTTGATGTCTATTTTAGGGTTTTGTAGGTCTATTATTTATTGTAGGTTTCCAACGACCTCAACAATCTTGGTGCGACCTTGGAGCAACCAAAGGTGACTATAGGTGAACACCTTGCGACACCTCATAGGAGGTTTTATGAGCATTTTTGCAGACCTAGGCACCCAAAAACAGGTCTAGGGCGCCCATGGGCACCCTGTCCCTCTCCAGGCACCCTAATCTAGCCTATCTCCTCGAATCTACATTTTCTATGCTCCAGTGTGATGGTTTATGCTTCGTATTTTCTAGTTTTCCAACTCTGTGCATTCTCCAGAACTATGCGAATCAACTAAGGCTTCTTACCCTCTCTTTGCAATTAGGGTTTCATTATTTATTGCTTAGTTGCTTGGGTATTTATTGATGTACTTAATTATTCATTTATTTACTGCAATCTTGCATTCAGATTAGGCTCTTAAATCAAATTTTAGCTTAATCACACATGAAGCACCCGTTAGCATGTTAGGAAGATAAAATGTATGTCAAAATGTGTATAGTCTAATAAGAATGTGTTATGAAAAATGAAACAATAACACCTGTAGCATACAAAAGTGGATGTCCCTAAGAGTTATTGTGGGACCATGGTAATAGTACTACGCCAAAATCCGTGTTGCATGTGTAGATTTGTAGAATCTGTGATCACAACTAGAAAGCAAGTGAATGCACATGTGTGTATGGAAAAATATAATGACATATAAGATATCTATCTAGCATGTGTAGTAAGGTATGCATGTAAACATGCATAAGAAAGAGTAAATACAACCAAGATATGTAGTATGTTGTGGATGAGACGGAATGGAATGCAATGTGAGTGTGATAGAAGCCACGTGCCCCCAAACGAATGGAATGAATATGCGTGTGGTGAGGTTTATTTATATATGCCCCTCATCGGTTGAGAGTGAACTCAGGAACAAGAGTGTGTCATCATGAAATGGTTTGACTTGTGTGTATTAGAAAGATGTGATCATCAAAGAGCAAAGTGTATGGTGTAAGCGCATAAGTGAATGGGTGATTGTGGTGAGGTCCATTTGAGATGTAGACCCTTAGCAGTCGAGTATGGACCGTGGAACTAAAGTGCGTCATAGGGTGGTGTGTTGTTTTGATTGTGCTTGAGATATGTGTAATGTGTTGTGTGTAATATGTTGCAAAGTTGTTTATTGTGTTGTGTATTGAAAATATTTTGAGTGCGTAGTATATTGTGTTGATTGTGTGCAAAAGAGATATGTGTTGTGTGATGTAAAATAGGTATGTCATAAAAGCGCCGAGTGTGTAGTATATGTTGTAGATATGTTGAGTGTGTTGTAGGTTGTGTTGAATATACACAAAGATTTTGTGTTGTTATTGTGTTGAGTTTGGATTGATGAATAAGAGCGATAAGTATGTATTGTGAGTGTGTCAAGTATGTAGTATGTTATGTTGAATGTGTGTAGTAGGAAGAATGTGTCACAAGTGTGTTGATTGTATAGTGATGAATATGTGTGAGAAATAGGATGATGTGTAATGTAGTGTGTAGTGTGTGTGAGGTTCATGTGTATAGGATTCCCTCAATAGTCAAGTTTGAACCACAAAAGATGAGAGTGTGTCATAAGGCAATGATGATACAAATGTATTAAGATGTGTGTGTTGTATGTGAGATATTAGATGTGAAATGATGGGAATATAAGATGTGTGTTGATGCTTAGGAGGGGGAGAAATATAGTGTGATGCCCCCCAAGTGTGTGATAATGAATGTGCTATCCAATGAAAGTGAAAGACGAGGGTCCTCCACCCGATTCTTGTGGAGATAAAGGTATGTGACCATGCTCTAAGAGTGGTGGTATATGAGATAGACACTATGTAGGTGAATGAAGCCTATATGCATGCGACTGATGAGTATATTGCGGAGGAAATGGACACCTTCATGTAACGAACGTAGGGGTGATGGATATCTAAGTGAAGCGAACAACGAGGTGATGGACACCTATGTGAAACAGAATGTGGAGGTGATGGAAACCTATGTGAAACAGAATGCGAAGGTGATGGACACCTATGTGAAAAAAACATAGAGGTGATGGACACTTATGTGAAACATAATGTGGAGGTAATGCATACCGAGGTAAAGGAGTTGTTCGAATGGTGGACCTAGACTAATGTGAGGGACTAGTAGACCGATGAGACCATGTAGACCGTGTGTGAATAGGCGAGCTAAGAGCATATTTTGCTTTATTTTTGAGAGGCCACTGGGACCTAGATTCTCTAGCCAATGCAATGGAAACCTAAAGAGGAGGTTGTGGCCATGGTGCAGATGGTGGGACATCATTGATAGAAATGACTTGCTTGTTATGAATGAATTTCAGATATAAATTGGTCATGAAGATGAAATCCTAAGTTGTGTGGACCCATGAGAGACCTAAGATCATGTCACACGCTTCAACTGATGGTGCCACAACAAAAGGCATAAGCATGGTGAAAGGACCAACAATGATCAAAAGTTTGACAACACCAAATGATTTGGGAATTGGATAAGAAATTTACGATACTAGATAGCCTATAACAATGAGGATTGTAACGTAACACGCGTTGATGCGCTATGATGGATCAACTCTAGTGTTATTGATAGAAGTGGATCTAATAGAAGCACTAATGTGTAAGTGATCAGAATAGAATGTAGCATGATAATCATAATCGGAAAAAGTAATGAGTGGTGGGGATGTCTCAATATGAGCAACTAGAAAATCAAGAGCCCCCGATGTAGGAGGAGGAATTGAACGATATTTATGGTTTGTCGAGGATTCATCCACTTGTTTTTCATGGTTTGGTAGAGGATTTTTAAAGATCTTCAACTTATGATTGACATTGATAGGTGCAGAAGCCGTAGGCTCTGGAAGCTCAATTACATTATTATCGATCATGTCTTGAATAAAATTACAAAGTTTGAAAAAATGATCTATAGAATGTCTAACACATCGATGATAGTCATATCTAATCTTTTCATCATAATTACAACCTTTAGAACGGATGGATCTAAATTGAGCAGAGGAGGGAGCGTAATAAGATTTCTTTTGAACAATTGTGGTAGTAGAATATGTGGAGCGACAATAAATTTTGTGTATGTATGCCTTGGCGGTTACCATTGAAGTACCTTAGTATTAGATACAACGTTGACATTGATTTTAACATTAACAGGTTTGGTGGATGGCTTGAAAGTTGATTTACTATGAAAATGAGCAGAAGATGAAGCTTGCTCCTGATATTTAATTTTTCCTATAGATAGGAGATTTGTTTCGCATAGCTTAATAGTGTGACATAAGTGATCAAATGATGGGGAGGTCTCAAAGATAACACTCTCTCAAAGAGGTGGTAATAGACTTTGTACAAATAAATCCTAAAGTTCAGAGTCCGCAAGCACATTGGACATCTTAGCTAGGTTGTTTTTATATCGCAAGACATAATCCACTATATGTTTGTTAGAACCTTGTTTAAGCTAAGCAAGTTGAGCGTAAGAGATCTTAGAGCCGATATTGATAGAGAAATGAGTGAGAAAAACATCGACTATATGCGTAAAGGATGTTACCGAGTGGACATGTAGGTCATAGAACCAACACATCGCATAATTGTGTAGATCTGTGAGGAAAGAGCTTAACAAGGAGAAAATGATCATCTGAAAAATCTAGACACGCCACATGAAAATATGGAGATGCTCTTGTGGGTCACCATGCCCATTGAAAATGGGAAGCTTGGGGTGACAAAATTAGGAGGAAGCGGGTAAGCGGAGATAGCGAGGGTGTGAATGGAGTGTGAAGTAATAAAGTGGAATCCAAAGATGGAGATGCACGAGAAGTAGCATCTTTGTAATTGTTGGATTTGAACTTGGAGATCTTGATAAAGGGAGGCTAAATCTGTAGTGTCGGTGGAAGAAACCTGCCACGTGTGAGAAACAAGAGGTGGAGTGAAATGATTAGTGGGAGTGGGAACAAAAACGGGAACAATAGAAGTAGGCGAGAAAAGTGGAAGCAAGAGGTTGAGTAGAAATGGAAGCCACGAGATTGGTGGCCTCCTCACGAGCAACAAATAAAAGCAAGTCTAGATCCTGTGGATTCTCAACGATATGATCATTAAGGTCTTTAAGGTGGGATTCAGTGAATTCACCATAAGATTGAGCCATAGTGAGAAGGTGGATTTGAGTGTCGGGTTCACCAAATGATTAAGAAAATATTGAATAAATAGATGCCTAAATCTAATTGTAATGTAGCAATAAATGAATAAACAATTAAGTACAAAATAGACCCAAGAAAATTAAGCTAGAAAATATAAAACCCTAGTTACAAAGAAGGGATAAGAAGTGTAGACACCTAAATTCCACTTTTGCAATCTTATTGCCAAAACACACGCAAATCACTCTTATTCTTCCCAATTCCATTATAATTAGTACTCTTTACTAATTAACTAATGTTTCTTACCACTTTAGCCAATTAACACCATGTTGTTGATTGTGTAACCCCTTTTGGATTCAGGATGCCACTTTACGGAAAATTGTAAGCCAAAATCCTCTTCAAAATAGATAATTAGCGATTATAAGCTAATTAAGCCTATTTTGCCTTTTATTTGGTCAATATACCCTAGTATTGACTCAAACCCCTTTTCTAAGCACTCAAAATCACCCCATTCACCTCCACAACGTCTCAACAAGCTTCAAAAGCTTATCCTAGCCTCATAGTTGACCCTAAGCGGTTGATTAAGGCTTCATACCTCTTGATCACTTGGTAATTCACTAATTGTGATTAGCAATTCTAATCTAATTTGGGGCTTTTAGTCCCACATGCACCAAAATACAATTTTATCCCAAAAGGAAAACTAAAAAAAAGGTGCACCTCATTCCTTTATACTTTACACCATGCTTTGATTTGCATCTCATATAATAAATATGATATATAGCCAAGTTCAATCCTTGCTTAAAGCCGTCAATGGGGTTAGTAGATGGATATTCAAAATTACCAAGTAGTCATTTGGAGAGGCCATTTCACCTTGTTTGGAGTAGCAACCATAACCATTTGATTTCCCTCTTAGGTCTATTTAGGCCCATGTTAGGTAATTCAAGCATATTAGTAGGCATGTTTAGTTAGATTTTGTATTGTTTTCATACTAGTTAAGCATTCTTTTAAGCTTCTATCTTAATGTTACATTCCTAGACTTAGAACCTTGGCTAGATGGATGGCAATGGTGTTAGCTTTCCTTGTTTAGTCATGCAATTTGCTTTGTAAAGTTTAGGGTGCTTTCAAAAAGACTTATCGATTCACAACCAAATATAGATTGTGTTGAAGTGTTGACCTGATAAGTAAAGAGGGAGAAGTTTAACACAGAATCTCAAAAATTATGCGAGATGAAGATCTTCTTGGGTGGGGTGTCTAAAATGGGTCAGGGCATCTGCGGGTCCCACGACTGACACTGCTCCAGGCACTGTGATTGCTCAAACCCTCAGGAAACCTCCTTCTCAAGGTCACAAGATATTCATTGTCCTTTGCTTCCCCGTCACTATTATGTCACATAATGATCACCGAGGTCACGATAACCTATAATAAAGAAGTGACATGCAAAACCCTCAAGAGTGCATCAAATCCTAAAAAGAAAATAATGTAAATGAGGGGTTGGACTATCCTCATATGTCAAACAAGTGATCTTACGATCGATCATTACCGCATTTCAAACCCAATGTAGTTCTAGGTGTGTGTGTTTGAAATTTTCCCCTAGGTGGCTCTTGTGTGTGTCACACTTGATAACAAACAAATAGTTAGGTGTAGAAGATGTAAGTAGATGTGTGCATGGAATAGAATGAACTTACCCTCCCATGAAGTGTATGCAAAAGAGTACAATCCCTTACCCTTGAATGGATGCTAAAATTCTCTTGAATAGCCTTTGGATGCAACCTTAGGTGGTGATAGTTAATGCTTAGTGCTATGATCACACAACTTTATATTTATATGATTCCCTTGCTTGAATTCCGTAATTAACTCCGAAAAGGCCGACTACCAAAAAGATAAGATGCTAAAATGGATAGAAAATACCTAAAATATGTTAACAAAGTACAAAGAGGTTAGGGGCGCCCAGAGGGGCGGGGCACTGGTCTTATTGTCTAGGTGAGGCCTGGTTTCTAGGATGAGAAATTTTGATGTGTGGAAAGACATAGTGAGCTAGAAAGAGTGTAAGGCCAAAAGTGGCAACAGAAGGAAAGCAAATATGGCCAAGGAAATGGGTTAATTAGTAATTTTCTTACTTAGGAATCATATGAATAGTAGTATGTAATTAGGACTAGATAATTACCCAAAGTGCATGATTTTGTGTCTACACTCTTGACCATTAATGGCATGAACAATCCATTTGGCACAAAGGGTAGCTCCATGGAAGCCAACATATAACAAGCCTAGAACCCTTGATTATTTGGGTAGGAATTAATATTCCCAAACAACTTGATGAAAACCCTTTTCATGCGCTGAGTTGTCCCATAACAAATCTTTGAGAAATTTCTCAAAAAAATGTAAGAATCTTGAGAAGGGGCCCATTAGGAAGAATAATAAATATGTGTCGTTGTAAACACTTTTGAACAAATTTAAAATCTACCTAACAATGAGATATGCTTCATGATCCAAAGTATAAAAACTTCTTTTCAAATCAATCCATGACATATTGCTTAATACAGGAGGGGGTTACTTGGAATGAAAAGGGATGCCAATAAATTGGAAGATTTCTCCATGTTGAATCCACTTCCATTGGAAGAGAGATAACCATGGGGATGGAGCCATACCAAATTCTCTATAGCACCGGTCTTCCGCCATTGAAATATTGAACCCGAGGTGAGGTAATACACATCAAGGCATGATAAAGCCTATTGAACATTAGCCTCATCTTCAATTAAGGAAAGAAAGGAATCATCCGCAAAATGGTCATTGACTAGTTGAGTAGGAGGTAACCCTATAAACAAAATTCCTTTCACTAAGCCAAGTTGAATGGCATTGGTGAGAAGATATGAATACCCTTACATCACTAACACATAAAAAGTAGGTACCATAGGAAACCTTGATGAACAGAGAGAAAAATCCCAAACATCTTGGAGTGAATTCCATTAACAGAGAGATAGGTAGATGCATCATAAAAAATCATGGACACATAGATTATAAAGGTATGCCCAAAACCAAGGACTTTGAGCATGACCCAAATGACGTTCCATTCAATCTTGTCATAAGCTTTCTCAAAATCAATTTTAACAAAAAGGGATTTTTGTGTGTATCGAGCCCATTCCATACCTTCTCATACAATAATAATATTATCCAAAATGCATCTATTTTAGATAAACCTTGTTTTCTATGGACTAATAATTATTGGTAACAAGTTGCATGATGCGCAAATCCATGGATTTGGAAATGATTTTATATGAGACATTGAGCGAGTAATTAACCACCTATCGAAATGAGTAATGGATCTGCGTGTTGGGAATGAATTCGATGTGACCCATGTTGATGAACTATCCAAGTGAATTGAAATGAAAGGCTTCCAAATAGACCTGAAAAAGGTCATTACCAACAACATCCTGAAGGATTTTATATAATTTGCAAGGAAGGCCATCATGTCATAAAGCCTTGTCATTATCCATTTAGGAAATTTCCTCATAATGAGCCACAACGATTAACATTCTATCACAAATGATCCTTTTTCTTAACAGAGTGTCTGAGGGCTATAACTATGCATTGATCAAGAGCCCCTTTAGCTTAGGAGAAAGCTCATGAGCTTTGAAAATCTATTGATACTTATGCACAAAATCATGTACCATCTCTTACACTTTAGATAGACAAAGCAAACCTTCCCGAGATGGCTTTGATTTGTTGGTGTGCATGTTTGGCTTTGAGAGAGTGAAATAATTCTTTAGAAACTTGATCACCCACTTTGAGCCAATGTAATCTAGATTTGATCTGAGCACCTCAGGCATTATAGGCATTAGCAATTTGGATATGTTCCTAATATTTACCACTTGTCTTTGTAAAGGTTCATCAAAGGAGATTTCTCTAGATCGGCTAAGGAGTGGTTCAACTTGGAGGTGGTGGCAAAGTAAGTGTTGCACTAAATTTGGGCCATCTGTCTCTCAAAGGTGTGCAAAAACACATCGAGTCTTCGAATGACATCTTTCCACCATGTAATGCACATTATCCCGCTTAGCTCGGTGTGACACTAGGCGCCTAATGTGGTGTAGGGTGGAGTGCAGTGATGTAAAAGAATGGTATTGAGATAAAACTATGTGGTGTGAACACATGGCCACTTTGGAAGTTCCATTCCATCCTAAAGTGAATAGAGAAATGGTTAAAAAGACCATATTCGACATGACTTCCATTAGTAACTAAAAGTCATTGGTGAAGGGAAAAAGGCTCCGTTGACATCTTGGCACAATTGAGGTGCTTGAACATGTGATCATATCCTTGTCAAAAATTAGACCAATTGTGCCAAACGAGCGAAGTCAAAATGACGAAAACATTGGCGTCATAAAACCCAAATTTATTTCGGATATACAACCAAGCCACCCTTTTTTGCTAGCAATCCATTGCATGGGTGGGTGGGCAATTTTTTCCATAGCTAGCTCAACCATTTTGAAGTCGCCACATAACACCCAATGGGCATCAGAGAGCTCGTCGACAATCCTTTTCCAGAGTGTCATCCATTCAACCACGTCATTGGATGCATAGACATTAAAGGAATACCACCCTTATCATGTAAAATAGTTTGTAAGCCCGTTAACTCCACGGATGTCCCGGATGAGCGAATATGAATCATGTATCATGAATGCTTATTTTTAATATTGTAAATGGATGCTTTTTCCAATAAAGAATGAATAAATGTGCACGAAATGTTTGTGATCATGTATTTGGCTTCTTAATGACTCATTGATCAATTCTTGGGTTATTGAAATCGTCTATACTTCTAATCAATTACATTAATAATTGTAAAGCACGATGGGATTAAGAGTAGTTAAAAAACCTTTAGATAGACTAAAATGATTTTTTTACAAGGATTTTCCAAGTGTTCCCCAAAGGGATTCTTACATTTTCTTACTCAAACTTTAGTATAGTCTCTTTCATATGTGAACTGGTAGACTACCATCCATATCTATATACACATATTTCAAGTTCAATTTATTGCCTACTTCTTTAATTTGAATTCTACACCTATAATTAAGTTAGGCACTCAAAACCTAATTCACTAAAAACACAAACCAATTAATTAATCTCATACTAAAACTATCTACAATATAAATATTTTGATAGGAAATAAATAAAATTGTAGAAATATATGTTCATATAAAACAAACGTAATTGAATAACCATTATTATATATATATATATATATATATATATATATATATATATAAATTCATTATGTTATCATAATTTATAAATTAGACAACCACTCTATAGCTTATATATATAATGATGTCGATCGTATGTTATAAATGAAAAGACTTTTAAGAGAGTATTTGGCCATATTTTTCATAAAGCAAAGTCTTTACCCGTGATAGTACTATATACATGAAGCATAACCGATACCTTTGTAATTTATAGACAACCACTTAATATCATATTCCAAACCTTCTATAAATAAATTACTATGATTTCCTTCTTTTCTTTGGCTTATCCTGAAATTAAACTTTGGAAGAAAGCTTAATTCGGCCCTTTTTAAGACAAAAGTGTATCAAAAAAAGTCTTATTAATCAAAAGTAGAAGTTAAGTATAAGTAAGTAATAAAATGAACCTTTGTCTTAATTTATAGGTCACACTTGAATCTTTATCAATCAAACCTAGAAGTAAAGGTAAATAAATTACAAAATGATTAAATTAGCTTTTGTATCCTGACCATTCAATCTTTATCTCAAAAGTTAAGTTAAAAGTAGAAGTTTAAAAGACAAAAGTGTATCAAAAGTAAAAATCTTTTTCCAATCAAAAGTAGAAGTAAAGGTAAAAGTAGAAGTAATAAAATGAGTAAAGCTAGCTTTTGTAAGGTCACACGGTCAATATCATGATAATATATTGATTTTTAATACTGAATTGAATTCAATCCTAAATGAGATAAAATAAGAGACACTAGGTTGTTATCATGGCACTATAAAAGTTTATGACTTGATTTGGAATCATCTTTGACAAAATAATTTATATTCAAGATAAGGTATGAGACATAAAATATTTATTATGGCAATTTTGTCATATTTATTACTTTATTTGGAGTTCATTCTACTAACCTATATCACTTAGTTTGGTGTCCATCTTTAATAAGATATCATATATGAAAGAGACATTAATTTGATATATGGGACCCCTTTTTGGAATCCCCACTCTGAATTGTTTTTTCTAAATTTTTGTATATATTTGTTCAATGTGGTGTACAACCATATCCTTTCATTTTAAACCACTAATCTCCACTTTAAAATACACATGCTTTAACCATCAAGAAGGGTCATTCAAAGATATTATTTTTATATATCATATATTTTGTTCACATTAATAATAATTTCAAACTTGTGAGTACAATTACATCTCAAATAAGGTAGAATTTACCCTTGTATTAGATTCCTTAAAAATATATAATTTTTAATAATTACATTTATAATTGTTTTATAAAATATTATTGGATCTGAGAAAGTTGAGGATTGGCCTATTGTTAATGGTATAAAAGTTGTGGCGATGCCCAAAAATCCTAAGGTGAGAGTAGCATGTTCCAACGCAAACCACAACTCAACTAGTGTTAAAAATAATAATTTTAATGGTCCTCATGAAGCCAAAATTTGTAAGCTATGACACATCAAGGAACACTTCAAGATTTAGGGTAGTTATAGTGATTCCTCCACCTTTTTAGAAGATATTGAAACCCACCTTTGTGGTGGTGACGAATCTCTAAGGAGAGATAATAAGGGTAGACACCCGTCATTTTGATTGCTGATTTTTGCATCTAAACCAAGCTCTTTTAGGGATATTATGCTAGATAACAATGAAATGGTGAGGGTAAATACACATAGATGATTCCCCCACATAAATATTCTCTCATAGAATGTGTATGGCCTTGTAGAGTTGTTAAGAAAATTATACATGTGAGGATTGTTTGCAACCTTTGACATTATATACTTATAAGAAATCAAAGTTTCTAACTTTCTTATACTAAGTGCTTTACTGACTCATTTTACCTAATGCTTTGTATTACACCACTACTCATGAGGATGGGCATGTCTGCATGCCATTTATCTTGTTTTCCCCTCAACTAACCTTTGGAATAATTTATGGTGGGACAAAATTAACACACCATGTTTCTTGTGGTCAAATTTGATATAGGTGGTCGTGCATTGGCCTTGTGAACATTTATGTGCCTAATGATGGTATGGAGTGGGATGGTTTATTACATCGACTTGTTGAAATTTTTCCTTTTTTAATTAAATGATCTCCAATGTTTTTAATATGATTGGAGAACACGAGGACAAGAAATACACTATTTTTATGTGTTGTTGAGCATGAAGCTTGGTTTTATTTTAAAAATTGTTTAAAGATGTCAAGTCCAATTTTTTTGATAATGGTTTTAAAACATGGATGCTTGGTTCACATGGTCCAATTTTGCATTGGTCTTAACTACATTCTCAAACAATTGAATTATGTCATGATTGTTGAGAAATAAGTCTTCAACGTTTGATTCAATATTGGTCAAGTTGTTAAGGATCATCTAAAATTGGTTCTTTCTGATAATAACCACATCACTTTAAAGCTTGTGTGGGATGACAATTTATTGAACATCCCCCACACAATTCTTTATGAACACTTATTTCTTTGTGTATGAAGGCATAATTTGGCTCGTTGCCAAAATTCTAAATTTAGTACCAATGCCCCCTTATATTATTGACTAGATTGTTTGGTGGAATGAATACATTGTATGTATTCTCTCCTTTCTCAGATTTCATGGAAAACATCATGCATTAAGAATTCACAAAAGATTTTATAATTATCTCATTAAGGACTTTAATAGGATTTATTCCTTGCTTGAGGTCATCTTGTTTCATGTTCAATTATAGTCCATGATAGCTCACCTCAAACATAAGCTTAAGCTTGTGGAAATCCATGAAGCTAAAAGGGATCAATTTTTGCCTATCATCATTAGTTGAAGTTGGAGAGACTATCAAAGCAATCAAAGTTTCACGTGAACAACTAATCGAGCTTCCATATATTTCCAATGCCTCTCTAGATCACTACACATTAGTGCTTTGGGTGTAGTTTGACTCTTAGGAACAAGATAAAGCTCTTTCATGGTGTGTGGATTTTCTTCCATGCGATCTTAGCATATATACAAACACATTTTGTGATCTTTAATCTCTTGAAAGGATCTACATATTTCTCTACTTTAGATGGCAAATGATAAATTCCTTGGCTCGTATAGTTTTCTTTTTAAATTTTGTAAGGTCATTAGTATTTTGTAAGACCAAACTTGCTTTATGTTACTAAGAGCCTTTGCACTTTGATTCCTTAGGAAACATTATAAATTAAGGCAATATCAATTTTATATTTAAGAGCGGGATAAGAAGTTAATTACTTATTAGAGCCCTGTCACTTTGTTGATTTTTCAAGCCAAATCATAATTTTGTGTTCCAGGGGAAAATTTTCAAAAATAAATCATAAAAATACTTAACAAACTTGCATTTATTTGTAATTATGTTGATTCAACTTGTCCTCGTATATTAAAGATAAAACATGTACACATTATTGATTTTGAGACAATTAAAATCAAGTTTAGTTATCAGAACACTCTAATGTTTGTATCCCCAAAATTGAAAAAGTGGGAAAACTATCGTTTTGTCACCCCTATAAGATCCTTTCCAAATCTCGTGCTCTTCATTAGTGTTTTCTTCTTATTACAATTGTTAGAGCAAGGAAAATATGTTTTATTGAAAGTTGTTATGTGTTCCACTTGGGAAATCTTTTAAAAATAAATCATAAAAATACTTAGCAAACTTTCATTTATTTGCAAATATGTTGATTCAACTTGTCCTCATATACTAAAGATTTTACATGTACACATTATTGATTTTGAGACAATTAAAATCAAGTTTAGTTATCTGGAACACTTTAATGTTCATGTCCCTAAAATGGAAAAAAAGTGGGAATAACTATTTTTGTCACCCTATAAGATCCTTTCCAAATCTTTTGCTCTTCATTAGTGTTCTCTTCTTATTACACTTGTTAGATAAAGGAAAATATGTTTTATTGAAAGTTGTTATATTATTAATAGTATCATGTCCCAATTTTAGAGGGCATGGGATGGGATCGAGCCTCCATAAAATGAGTTCTACATCTCAAATTAGATTTTGAGAAAGTGTATGATTGTATCGAGTGGTCATTCATTCTTTGAATGTTGAAAGTACTAGGGTTTGATGATTTTTTATCTTCATCATTTGAACACAATTTGCAAACACTTTGGTTTGTCTAAATATCAATGAACCTAAGTATGAGATATTTGGTTTTTTTTCTTGATTAGACATGGATTCTTATTTTCCTCTTCATGTTATTGTTGTTGAGGCCTTTGGGCATCTATTAGTCTATATAGTTGAGAAAAAAGTCTCACTATAAGGATCATTGTCCTCAATGGAAAGTTTCAACTATGATTGCATAGAACGAGGCTTCATTATGTGAATCTCTTTAATGCATTAATACTTTTGTAAATCTTAAACCAAGCTAAGTATACAATGGACTAAAATCCGATACTATTAATAGAGTATATTGTTCTGGCTTGAGTGGCTTGATTTTTAATTTATTTAATGAAATAGAGCTATAGTAACTTTTAGAAATATGACAAACTATATTTTGTCAACATCACGATGGCCAAATAAAGACCTAATTAACAACCAAAAGTATTGACACAAACTAGTGGAATCATTACATAAAAATTAGACAACCATTGCAAAAACCAACAAAAGGCATATCCTTATCATATGGCTTGCTGAAACATAATGGAAGGTCTTTCCCTCATGATCCGGAGCCCAACCAATATTGGCTTGAAATTTTCAACTAGAAGTGGACCGATAAAGGAGAGATGTACAAAATAATGGGCACTCACTTTCCCTTTGAAATGTCCTCATCTTTTCTTTATTGATATGTTCTACAATAGGTTGAGAAGAATATCTATTGTATTATTAAGCAATCATCTATGGTTACTAAGTTTTAGATTTGCACCAAAATTCTTGTGCTACTCATATCAATTATTCCTTGTGTTGGACTCAATCTAAGACAATATAGGAGAAGGTTTTGAAGCTTTTATGAGATTTCATTTGGGATAATTCCAAGCATACTTGTGGTTTTCATAGCATGGCTTGGGATATCTAGTCTTCCTCAAGAAAAAGGAATAATGGGCACCATAAATGTACATGGATAAAGTATTTCCTTATGTGCTAAATACTAATTCCAAATATCATACATTTCATGTATGCGGGTTCTATGGTATAAAAGTTTGGAATGGGTTGGACCACACACCTCACTCATTACCACCCCATGTTAAATTTAGGGCATTTTTGTTGTCCACATATTCAAAAGCCTTTGAGTTTGTTAAATCATTTCTCAACCGGTAGTAACTTGATTTTAAGAGTGGTCTTTCTTTTAATGACCATATCCTATGGTGATCTCCCATCATTCAACAACCTACCATTGGTAGACTCCACGTATCGAGGAACTTAGAAATATTTAAAGGGGTATTCATATTATTCATGATCTTATTTTTTCGTGATATTAAACACTTTGTGGCTTATCTTGGAGAAGGAATACAATCTTATTACCTCTAATTTACATTCCATCATGAGGATGTAGGAGCTCATTCAAGATGTTATGATGCATAAGTTGGATTTTCAACCACCGTATGTTTGGTGTAAAAACTAGCATTGAAACTTAATACACATTTCAAAATTTATTATCTTGTCTTCTTATATAAAATTCTTAGCTCATTCTCCTTAACTCTTGATAAAGTTAATAGATGGTGGGATTTAAACTTTTTCTTAGGACTTCACTTTTTGCCTCAATTGTAAATCGGGAGGGTCAAATTGAGCCAAAGTTGACTATTTTTTTGTGGTGCTTGGTATATCAAGTGTTGTTGTTGGGTGACATGGGCATCACATGGAAATCACTTAAGTGCTTTGCTTGTGATAGCCTAGATACCTTAATGTATAGTATTTGGACTTGCACTTGCACCAAGGGGCACTTGGAAATGGACTCCTAATCTTTTTCTCAATGTGATCCCAATCCCATCTCTTGAAGGATTACTCTATTTAGGGATTCTACATAGTGGCCAAGTTACATTGTTTTTATTTTGAATATCTCTAAAGCTACTATTCTCTTCCATCTCTCGAAATCTATAAAGTGTGGTACTTGTAACATGGAGCTTATATCTTGGCATTCTTGATTAATAAAAATGTTCATGTGCTCACATAGGTGTTTTTTCAAATTCGGGGTCAAGCAGAGAAAGTATCTCTCAAGTTTAAAAACTTGTAGGACCTTCTCAATAGCTAGGGAATGTGTCATACACCACAAGACAAATCATGTGCAATATCTAACCACAAAGTTCTCCTCTTCTAATGCTTAGGTGTCAACAGGGGCCACCCTCATAGTTTTTCTTGTCTCCTCCCACTTAGTGGGGTGATTGGAGTTGAGTTGCTTGTATTAAATTTATTTATATACCTTCTCAAATGAGCTTCTCTAATGCTAGAGGTGGTTGATAATGGTGAGTTTGCTCTCCTCTACCCAAGTGAGGAGTTTTAGTTCCTTTGGATATTAGAAAAGATGATGGGAATAATGGTTTGTAAGCGCTTAATCACCATTGGTGGAACCTTTTATCCTGGGACTATGTCTTTGAGGGATGATTTACGTCTTCCTACTCTTAGTGTTGTTGCATCCATTTGACTATGTTTTGAGATTTTTTTGTTGATGCCATGATTTGGCTTATTTCATGTATTTGAGACTTTTATTTTATATGTCGTGAATACTTATCAATTGCCTTTATTACAATCTATTAATTAATATTTTATTTAATAGATATGCTCGAACCACTTGAAGATCTCGAAAAGGAAGCCAACTTGGCTCTGGTTGGAACATCTTTGGATAGTGGCAAAGACTTCCCAGCCTGCAATCGACATGATCAAGACCCACCCCCTGCAAGATAACAATTCACAACGGCGGCTTAACTTCTCTGCTTTTCGTGCTCTCGATGTTATGTAATCGGTTGTATTCCTAGACTTTGTTGTTGCCTAGTTTACTTTCGAGGTTTTGAGGCGTGCTTCCATACCACCCTTTTTGATGAATTAACTTGTATCATTTTACTTGTTAATATAATTTAAAATCTTATTCATAAAAAAAATAATTTTCTATTTTTTAAAAAAATGTAGGAAAACCTCTCATAACTAATGTAAATTTTTGAAAAACTAAAAACTACCTTTGACATTATTTTCTTGATTTGAATAATTGTCATGTGGATAATGGTAAAGATACATATAGATTTGAGTCAAAGGCCACTTGGGGATGCTTACCTTTTAATTAGGAAAAAAACAATATGGCCTACTGCCTTTCCAGAGAAATATTAAAATATTGTATTATGACAGTTTGGGCAGACCATATTCATGATTTTGATGTTTTCGACGTGACTTATAAGTCATAACCAGAGTTCAAACATTGGTGGAAACTGGAAACTTTCAAGACATGACTACCTCCATGAGTTAATTTCTTCATTGCCATGTTTTGTTTTAGATTCACCTCAATAACTAACAAAAACAACAATGTGGGTAAATTTTGAAATTCTGTTTTTCATTCTGTTATCACTTCCTTTAGCCTGCCGGGCTCTTGGATCCGGCTATACACTGACTTCAATCACACAAGCACCAGATGGCAAATCCTTAACAGCCCAACTGCAGCTCATCAGAAATAATTCTCTTTATGGCGCAGATATCCAACAACTCAAACTGCTAGTCAGGTAATCATAAGTTAACCAATCCTAAAATCACAATTCATCAAAAAATTAAAATCCTTTGGTAATTTGAAAAAAATTGAGATAGGTTCAAGCCTCGTCTGACAGTGATGAATGTCATGGAGTTTTTTCAGGTATGAATCCAACGAATGCTTAAGAGTTTATATCACTGATGCAGAAAAACAAAGGTGGGAGGTCCCCAAAGAAGTGGTGGCCAGATATAATGATGACCATGGTGCTAATAACGATGGTAGCATTAATGATCCTGAATTGCAGTTTTCATACACTAAAAACCCATTTGGGTTTGCAGTTACAAGGAGTTCTAATGGAGAAGTCCTGTTCAATTCCTCCGCACAAGGTCAATATCCATTTGGGAACATGGTATTCAAGGACCAGTACTTGGAGATATCTACTGGTCTTCCTTCAATTGCTTCTCTGTATGGATTGGGGAAAGCACCAGGCCTGGATTTATGCTAAACAGGAATGGAAGCCAGTATACCCTCTGGAATTTGGACATCGGGAGTGTGAATCTGTATCTGGATTTGTATGGGTTTCATCCATTTTATATGGATGTGAGAGCAGGAGTTGCTCATGGAGTTTTATTGCTTAATAGCAACGGGATGGATATCCAGTATGGGAGCAACTACTTGACATATAGAGCGATTGGGGGAGTTTTAGACTTTTATTTCTTCTCTGGTCCCTCTCCCTCTCCGTCGTTCAACAGTACACTGGCCTAGTGGGTAGGCCTGCTCCAATGCCATATTGGTCTTTTGGTAAGATGTTCTTTGTTTCTTTCTTTTTCTTTTTTTCTTTTGCTCCATAGATGTTAACTTGGGTCATTTTGCTTGTAAATATAAATCCACATGAAAAGACCCATTTCAATGACTTGCTATGATACTTCAGTTTACAGCCAATAAGCAGAGTGTTCAGTATGGAAATAGTAATCATCATTGCCTTGAGTATAGGACACAGAGAACAGACTCCAAAGTGGGGAAGAATGAGTTTAGCTTTTAAATTAACCAGACGAACAGTTCGTACATGACTTTGGTTATCAATTTTGATTTTGAGTTTGTGAGGCTCATGGATCAAACACTGACTTCCATTTAGTTGCAGGCTTGGCTGCTGGGTAATTTTCCCCTACCCGGTCCTGCAACCCTATTATTACACCTAATAGCAGGAGGAATCATCTCAACCTTGCCAACAGTGAAATGCCAATAGGTCAGGTTTGTATATCTGGTAAGATGGATTCCCCTATCCGATCAGGTGTTGGCTCAAATTGTATAATTCTGAATCTAAGGAATCAAACCCAATAACTGAATATAATATATGTATTTATACAAGTACAAAACAGTTACATTCCGGGAATCACAGAGGCCTTTTAGTCTCATAATCCTTGATAATCCATGGCATCAAGTTTCACCTCCTACAGTACAGGAGGCTTCCTGCAGCCAACCTATGTTGCTAATATATTTGTGCTACCCTTTTGATGACTACTATCAAGGCTTATTATCAAATATCTAGGCATACTTCCAATTTTGAGACACTTAACATGTACATTCAAACTATCTCTGACAAATCAAATGAGACGGTTTCTGTACCATTCCTTACTACCCTGCTAATCCCAAGATTTACCCAATTTTTAGTAGAAAAAGAAAAGCAGTCCCACCTTTCCTGTAAGTGGAAGTAGCAGGCTGAAGAACCTTTTCCCCCTTTCTCTGATGGATTAATGGACCATATGCAGATGACTCAGTCGCCGATCTTATAATAAGAACTGTATGAGATGCAGAAAACAGCCCATCCTAGTGTGTTAGCAGTACAAATCTCTATGACACAAGGAGGTGGTTGCGTTGTGAGATTGCTGCTTATTTAGAAGGGTGTTTTTGAAACTAAAGGTGAAAACATCAGAACTGGGATTGCCCATTCAGATAGGAATCTCATCAATTGTAGAAATCTCTCTAAATTAGGATATTTTTCTGTCACTGATTGTCTCTCCAGCAGCAGATATTTTTGCATTATGAGCCTAGCATGTGTCTTTGCAGTTGTGGCTATCCAGTTCCACTATAGCGTGTGGTTCTTGATTGAAATAGCTAGCTTTGTCCAGTATGCCACTTACACAGCAAGGTGGTTAACCAAAATAACATATCCTTCATTAGGGTATTAAATTTGGAGTGAATAAGGCAATGAATTGTCATAAGACATCTCTTGAAAAGTTTCTTTTCAAAATTGTCAAACTTGATGAGAGTGTCAGCTTCAGCCTTAGCTTCTTGCTAGGGAAGCTCAGAATCTTGAATTTAAGGCCACTTTGCATATTAGGACCAGCAATTTCAAAATGTAACATGAGCTAGTGGCAGTTTGTGTAAGCATTGGCAACACTCCTGTCTTTTGTGAAGCCAAGAGTAAAATCCAGTAATTTGCAGGCTGGAGACATTTCCATTAATTTGCTCCTATACCATTACCAACTGTGGGTAGGATAGAATCATCAGTACTTGTAAAATTGGAAGTGATAAGTGCAAGTTATACGAAGGGCCATACTTCTAAATTACTTTAGAAGGTGTCACAGGGATATCTGGCACACAGTGACAAGTGCAGAAAAGCAGATGAAATCTTGTAAGGAGAAGTTTGTAACTGACAATCTGGTACTTAGCTGAGGAAAGTAGATTTGAATTCTGTGCAGGTTAGTAGCCAAGACGAACAATAACTAGCAAAACCATATATGAACCTATTTGGTGGGGGAATTTAAAAAAAAAATTAGTTCACATTTTTTCCTAAAATGAAAAAATGTGGAAAATTCTTCTATTGCCTGTAAACAGTACCTTAAGTTTGTATTAAAAAGGTAATAGGTTTATGGAGCTGCATTTACTTGATAAGCTGCGAGAACCTAAATAGTAGAGACTCAAGAAAGAATGTCCTGTATTCCATCATTTCCATGTAATGGAATGTATTGGTTCTGGTAAAAGGTTATGTTTCTGAAGTAATTTTTTTATGAAGTTGAAACTTCTAATGTGCACTCTTTCTTATAAATACAATCTGGGTTCAATTGTACAGGCTTTCACCAATGCAGGTATGGATATAAAAACATTTCAGATCTTAAATCAGTTGTAGCTGGATATGCAGAAGCAAAAATACCTCTTGAAGTAATGTGGACAGACATTGATTATATGGATTATTACAAGGATTTCACTCTGGACCCAGTGAATTTCCCTCAGAAAGAAATGAAAGAATTTATTGAAGGAATCCATGCTAACGGGCAGAAATATGTTCTCATAATCGATCCAGGTAATGCTAAATATCAATTTTCAACATGAATTATTAACCTATCTTTGCATCTTTTTGTTGTGCAAGCATAACTATATGATAAAGTCAGAACTTAGGGGCAACCAAGTTATATAAGAATAACACACAAACCATATACTTAATCATTACAGGAATAAGTGTAAATGAAACGTACAAAACATTTCAGAGAGGGATACAAGAAGATATTTTTGTGAAAAAAGGAGGTGCTCCTCACCTTGCACAAGTATGGCCAGGTCCAGTGTATTTTCCAGATTTTCTGAACCCCAAGACTCTATCTTTCTGGACAAATGAAATCTCTGAGTTTCACAATATGGTTCCTTTTGATGGCCTTTGGCTTGATATGAACGAGGTTTCCAACTTCTGCTCTGGGATTACATGCTCCTTGCCAAAGGATGGGGATTGCCCAAGAAAAGATGCACAAACAGATTGCTGTCTAGTTTGCAGTGATGCCAATAAAACCATGTGGGATGATCCCCTTACAAAATCAATGCTGCTGGAATTCACAGACCTTTGGGGATCAATACCATGGCCGCCAGTGCAGTTCATTATAATGATATATTGGAATACAATGCACATAATCTATATGGGCTCACAGAGGTCATTGTGACCAACAAGGCATTGAAATCAGTACTAAACAAGAGGCCATTCATATTGACCCGTTCTACTTTTGTTGGGTCTGGAAACCATGCTGCACATTGGACAGGAGATAATGCTGCAACATGGGATGACCTCTGGTACTCTATACCTACAATGCTAAGTTTTGGATTGTTCGGAGTCCCAATGGTGGGTGCTGATATTTGTGGTTTTGCAAAGACACAACAGAAGAGCTCTGTAATAGATGGATTCAACTAGGTTCATTTTATCCTTTTGCCAGAGATCATTCAGAAAAGTATACGATTCGTCAAAAGCTTTACTTATGGAAGTCTGTCACAGAGTCTGCAAGGAAAGCAAAAGGTCTGAGATATCGCCTTCTTCCGTACATATACACATTGTCTTTTGAAGCCCATACCAAAGGATTTCCAATTGCAAGGCCTCTATTTTTCACCTTCCCTAATGATACTAACACATTGGGAATCAGCACCCAATTTCTACTGGGGAAGGGGATTCTTGTGTCCCCTGTTTTGAAGGAAGGAGCAAGGACTGTGGATGCTTATTTTCCAAAGGGGACATGGTACAATGTGTTCGATGTTTCAGATTCAATAACTGTGGAAAGTGGTGCATATGTAAAGCTTCAAGCTCCATTAGATACCGTCAATGTTCATGTATATGAAGGCACCATATTGCCTATGCAAGAAATGGGTATGACAACAAGGGAAGCCAGAAAAAGCCCATTTAGCCTTGTAGTAGCTTTGGGCACTGGAATGGAAGCAAATGGAGAACTATATTTGGACAGCGGAGAGGTTTCGGAAATGCAAATAGAGAGTGGCAGATCGAGTTGCATAGAGTTTATGCAAATGTTGTAGAGGGAGGAGTTAGGCTCAGATCAGTGGTCCAAATGGGGGAATTTGCAACTAAAGAGGGATGGATTCTCCAGAGAGTTACAGTTTTGGGATTGAACTTTTCTTCTGTTTCTGTTGCAGATGTCTCTATTGCTACTGCTTCTTTTAATTGTGATGGTGGGAAGGAACTTACAAGAAAGCTCAGAACTATAGTGGATGGAAGATCTGGGAGTGTCGCTTCATCATTTTCTGTTAAAAGAACTGATGCACCTCCTCGTATTGATGATTATGATGGTCCTGGTTTTCTTCTCGAGATTTCAAATCTCACACTTCCAATTGGAAAGAATTTTGAGATCCTTCTAACGTGGAAGAAATAATTGAGCACAATTCATGTGATGAACACTTCATGGTTATTATATTAATGATGAAATAAAGCTTGGTGGGCTCTTTATGATCATGCATACATTTATATAGAAATGATTTCAGTTAATGAAATACTTAATGATTTCCTTAGTGGCATTTGATTGAATTTCTTTCGCCTTATTATTTCCACTAGGATTTTGGTATCCACTCAGCTACATTTTATCTTGTTTCATTTTATTGGATTTGAAAACTTTCTTTAGCTCTTTGGGTTTTGGGTATTCAAAGTTCTTTGCTCTTTGGGTTGAAAGTGCTCGTTGGATGAATGTAGGCAGCCCATGATGGTGTATTTTGGAGACTCTATGGAAATGTTACATGGAGTGAGGAGGTTCTATTTAGTTGACCATACGGTACTTCATTCCTTGTAAAAGGGGTATATGTAGGTGGCTCATGATGGTTACTTGATGGTTCTATGGAGACATTATGTTGGCGTCATTTCCTTGTGTTGATCGATGTTTTGTGCATGCTAATAAACAACTCTCAATTAGGAAAAAGGGGTTTTAATTCTCTCTCCTACTCGTTTTAGAACCCTAGTTGGACATATGGATTCAAGAAACATATTATTCTAGGACATATAACTTTAGTTGGGATGTATGTAGCCTAGTGTTAATCTGCAAAGGAACCGGTGTGTCGGGGCATACCACTTGTTAATTTGGATATTGGATCTTGTTTATCCGGAGGTGCATTCAACTTATTAGTGCATGGATATGAAAATCCTAATTCACAATAAGGTTCAACTTATTGGTATTTACAATGGTTCTAAATGATATGGGTCTCAATAAAAAAACTCAAAAATGAAGGGTAGGACATGGAATGATATTAGACTCCCTTTCAACCTACAAATTAAACACCTTTACCTCACCCAAACACACATAAAACCAAAATAAACTATAAATAATGTTAACACGGTTCTTTGTAAACTCTAGGCAATCGGTGTGAGAAAGCAACACACAAGAGGAATTACAATTTTGCATTAGCTAAGTAAACAACACTTCATCATGTTTAACCATAAATTAAATATCTTGGTTGATTTAATTTAGGTGTATGAGAAGATTAGGGTTGATTACTTGATTTGAGAAATATATAACAATATAAAACTAATTAGATCTACAACTTAGATACCTAACATGTAATTTGAAAGCACAAAATGGAGGTATAGAGGCACTTAACTTGCCACACCTGATTTCTAGAAAGATTTGGAGAATGTACAACACAAAAATTGGGAAAACCAAACTTGGGAAACCTTCGCAAACTGAACCGGAAATGGAAATCTGCCTGGGCCAGGATTGTACTGTACAGTCTAAGATCTTTTGTATGGTTTTGGACCTTCTTTGAGACAACTTCTACAACTTTATGGGTTGATCACCTTCTTGGATTTATTTGTTGTTTTCAAAACCTATTTGTTGCACATCATGAACAAAGCTCTCTGAATGGACTAATCACCATCTCAAACCCTAGTCATTGATGAAGAGTCATGTAAAAAAACATTAGAAGGGTTGTGGGCACCCCTATGCATCACCGATGTTGGCACTACTCCAAAGAGGCCTCAAACCGCATGTCATTCTCCACCTAGCATGTGATATCTAGATAGATCAATCAGATTTGGCAAATTGCTTTGACCATGCTTGCTTTGACTTGGCTCTTGCTAAAACACTTGGAGAGAGGATGTTTGGATGTTTGTAGATGAGAGATATGGTTCCTTGACCTAGTTTTGAGCTTCATACCTGATGTGAGTATTTCCTTAATGATTATAGATGTGTGAATTCAGGATTTAGGAGCTTTGGATGCCTTTTGCAAGTGTAAGAAGTGAGTTCTCTAGTGCATTTCCTTAGGAGTTCTAGGTTAGCAAATGAGGTAGTGTTTACTTGCTTATATAGGGTTTATAGATGATTTATCTAAGAAAGGATGACAACCTAAAGGAAGTATAAGACCCAAAAAAGATTTAATTTGAAAGTGTCATTAGAAGACATGTCATCCAAGGTTGTACAAAAGGTCGGGACCGTAGATAAATGGTCCTGACTAATTGTATGGTCTTGGATAAGAGCAAGGAAAACATGTTGAATGAAGTTTGGAGCTAGTGAGTTGATGTTTCTCTATATAGATTTTATGCATTGTGTTCTCAAAGTTTGTCGACATGTCAATGTGCAAGGATAAACAAGCTAAACAATGGACCTCAAAAGTGCTAAGTGGGAATGGAGAAGTTGTGTTTATCATAACAAGAGTGCATAGTCAAATCAAGGTTGTCAAAGTGCAAATTACCAAATTTGAGTGTCTACATTTTTCCCCCTTTAAGTATGAAATTGAAAATTACATGCTTAAAGGAAATTATACTTGAGTGTGTAAACACACTTTGTCCTTTTCTTGAATGTTTGTTTTGTAGTTGCATTGTTGTGCTTGGTGTTGGCATGCTCCATGATGAAACTTGCAACACAAAGTGTAGTCAATGTCCATGATAGATAATTGACCATAACTCAAATAAAACTTGTAATAAAAAGATTTGCATTTGCATATATGTAAAGTGAAAAAGATGTAAACAAGGAAGGAATACACTGTTTGTTCATGTTTTGCTTTTTTTGGAGATTTTATTTATTGAACTTTGTTGAAGGATTGGGGGTGATCAATCCCCAATCAATGCCAGGAGAAACCAAAGTGTTAGGTGCATGTAACCCAACACAAAATGTGCAAGAGAGAATGAAGAAGAAAGAGGTACAAATGCACCCCTTACAAAAGGAAGAAGACCATGTATCAAAGTTATTCAACAACTTTGATATCTTCCCTTAAAGTGTAATAGGAGAGGAAAGCTTTCCCATGAAGTTCTTAGCTACTTTGTTGCCTTCCATAACCCCATGGATCACACCACTGTAGATGGATCTAGACCCGATTTTGCAAATAAGGACATACAATATAAAAGAGAATAGGTGCCCCCAAACTCTCCCCATATGCCAAAAAATGAGTATGTACTAAAACAAACACTAAAATATGATGAAAATGTGCTAACAATTGAACTAGGAAGGAGACCCATGCCCCAAGATTCTTGAAAACTGAAATTGAACCTAGTGTTGATTGTGAAAAAGGAATGAAAATTTCAGCCCCTTGTATTGATAACTAAATTAAATGTGAAAATTTGTTGAAAACATGTTTATATTTATACATAAAAAAATAAAATGTTGTCAAAAATTGTTTAACTTCCCCGATTAAAAAATGTATGGGGGTTCGGACCATACCATATAGGTCTTTTCCAAAGTGTACGGTTTTGAACATGTGTTGATTTTTGTAAAACTTTGTTTGTAATTTCATTTCTGGGTTGTACACTTTTGTACCTACATCTTCCCCCATAATTTTGTTTGTATTTATTGAAAAATGTAAAATAAACTGTATAGATGCCCCCTCTTTTGAGGCATGTGTGAAAACCATGTTTGAGCATGTGGCTCAAAAGAAATAGGTGTGCTATTTGAAGGAAATGTATGAGAAGTTGTGTAGAGTGTTAAGAGGTGGCCACCTTGGAGAACCTGTACCTAAAAGGAAAGGTGTTTTTGCATGGTGGAAACCATGACACAAAAAAAAAATGCTAGAAAAAATGATACTAATTTAACAAAAAACAACCGTAGAAAAAAATGTGTGTAGAAAAACACAAACAACATCCATGTAGTCCAATTAAAACAATGTCATACAAGAGCATACAAAAAGATTTTTAGGCCTACAAACATGGGACACCATGATGTCACAAGACAATCAAGGTCCATAGTCGGCCAAAAAAGAAAAACAATGTGTAAATAAGATAGGCATGATGCCACAAACATGGGACACCCATGATGTCACAAGACAATCAAGGCACATAGGCCACAAGTAAGAAAAAAAATCAAGCAAATAACACACACACAAAGCATGTATACATAAATGAATATATGTCAAAACATGATAATATGATGTAGTAACCAACATAGGTGAGATATATGAAACAAGAGATGTTAACACTACACAAAGACACATGTGTTAGTCTTATTAGTCTGAAAAATAGCAAGTACACAATGTATATAATTGAGCATAAATGAGGAAGTGCAAATGAACTATAATAGAATAATAACACTTGTAGGATGTGGAGGGATTTCCCCAAATGATGTGAATGTAAGGAGACATGAGTGCTCCTATAAGCATGTACAATCTGTGTGTCCTGCATCCAACTCAATATACCAAGTGAACATATGTGTGTAAAGAGATAAAGCATGTTATCTATCAAACCAAATTAACCAAAAACATGTATAATGTGAAGTGTGAACAACTCAAGTGATATGCATAGGTCCTGATTTTGGAATTTTGCAAATATTTGAATGTTTTTGTATTATCACAATGCATAGCTATGTACAAAAAATATGGGTAGGAAGGAAAATAAACAAACTAAGTGTAATATTATCGTGAATGCATAATATTCATAGGATTTTTATAGGTTTTTCATCAAGCATGGCGAGAAGATAAACACTAGGGACAAGCCATGCGATTCTTACGAGTGTATGCACCAAGCCAATTGTTTGAATTTTCCTTTAGTGTTGTGTCGATGTTTGTATTCTTTTTATTTTCTTTGAGAACCAAATCACCTACTTGAAATTCATGGGTATGTACCTTTTTATTGTAAGCACACTTGATATGTTCTTGATACATACATAAATGCTCCAATGCTTTCACATGCTTGGAGTCGAGCATTTCTAATTCATGTTGACACTTCTAACATAATCATTTTCCTTGATGATTTCCTTTAGAGATATATGAAATGAAGGGATTTCTAATTCCAATGGAAAAATACCTCGGGGTCCCATAAACTAAAGAAAAAGGGGTTACATTGGTAGGTGTAATAGAACACTAGTGTGGTAAAGCCCAAAGGGTGCATAGAATTTGGTTGTGCTAGTCGGAACCATGCTTATTAACAATCTTATGAAGAATATTGACAATGGTTTTGTTAGTGGCCTCGACTTGGCCATTTCCTTGTGGGTAATAAGGAGTGGAGAAAGTGTTCTTAATTCAAAAAATGTCGTGCAACAAATTTTTTGATATAATTTTTAAAAAGAAGGCCCATTGTGCATAAATAATAGAAAAAGGGAGACCAGCATTTACTTTGGGTGAAAATGTGTGTTAAGAGATAGTGGCATATATTATCATAGGTGGTAGACTCCAAGGGAATGAATTCTACCCATTTTGCGAAGTATTTTGTAGTTGTGATGATAAACATATGCTCTTGTGTGGATTTAGGGTTTAACCTTGCCAACTAGATTGAAGCCCCATATGTAGAATGTCCATGGAGGTATAATATGTTGTAATGTATGTGACGATGTGTGATGAATATTACTATGACATTGGCATTGATTGCGCCATTTAGGCGTACTTCAAGGTAATCTTGTTCCATGGTGGGATACTAATAACCTTGGTGTAATAATTTCTAAGACATGTTCTTGCCACTAAAGTGACCACCACAATTTCTAAGACATGTAATTGGGATAGAGAGAGTTGAGAATCTAAAGCCCTTGGAAAACGTAATAAGTGACCATCAAAAGATCATTTAAAAAATGAACTACCAATAAGGACATAATGAGTGGCCTCATGACATACACATCGAGTGTCATGGGATGAGGCGTTGGAAGGAAGTTGTTGTCGATAGAGGTAATTGTAGATGTTAGTAAACCATTCGGGAGTATCGACACTTTGAATGGTGACAAAAACATTGAGGGAATGAACTGCGGGGAGTGATGGAAGCCTTTTAGAGTTGTCGAGATACTAAAGGTGGCATAATTGTTAATAATGTCTAAATGAATTAAGGAGGCCGTATAGCCATAACATCAACATGCCCATTATCTTTTCGAGGGATAGTAGTGATGGAGTAAGAGTCAAAAGTTGTTAGCAAACTTTTGACAAGGATATTATATGGGATTAAGAAATCTTCTTTAGTATTGAAGATATCTCGTACTTGATGAAAAATGAGTTCTAAATCTCCAAAAATTTGTACATGTTGAATGTGTAGTGTACGCGTAGTATATAATCCCAAGATTAAGGCTTCATATTTGGAAATGTTGTTAGAATAGGAAAACCCTAAAGGATAAGAAAAGCGAAGAGTCTCCCCTAAGGAATAATAAATACCATGTTAGCAAAAACACTAGAAATACATCGGATACATCAAAGTACATCATCCATATTTTAGAATCAATGTTGTAAGAGGTAAACTCATAACAAAATTCATCATTAAGCTGGCGAGGATTAAGGAGTGGGCGTCGACTAATTGATCAATGAGGAATTTTTTGAGCTACAAATTTGAAATTAAATACGAGTTAATAACATGACCCAATGTGAAATACGACCATAAAGATGTGTATGCGAGCTAAAATAATGTAAAGGGTCTACTTTTTTGATAACTTATTCTTTAGTGTTAAACATATAATGACACAACTTGGTTTTAGCGAAGACTAAAACAAGACATAACTTCTCAATGGGGGTATAATTGAGCTCATATGGCGGTAGAGTGCGACTAACATAATAAATAGTACGTTCACAATTGGTGTCATCATATTATGCAAGTAAAGTGCGAGGGCATATTTAGTAGCAAAAAAATGTAGAGCAAGAATGGTTTGACATGTATATGTGAGACTAACACTAGGGTATTAAGTAGGAAGCTTTTAATGTCTTCAAAGGCTTGTTAAAAGCATAATCCCGATTAAAGGTTGTATCCTTCTTTATAATTCACGTAAAAGGTTGTGTTTTATCAACTAATTGGGCCAAAAAGTGTCGAATGGCTTGAAATTTTCCTTGGAGTGATCACAATTTATTGAGATTTTGTGGTGGTGGCATGTCAATTATAGCTTGAATTTTTAGGGTTAAATTTTATTCCTTGACTAGAGATAATGTTTCTATCAACTTACCTATGGTAACCCCAAAGACACAACTATGCGGGTTTAAGTGAACATTGTACAACCGTAACATTTCAAAGATAAGATGCAAATATTGGTCATGATTATGATGATTAATGGATTTGGCTAAGAGGTCATCAACATAATATTTGATAATCTTGTGGATATAGTCATGAAATATTTGATACATTAAACCAAAATGCATAAACGTGTAGAAAAATGTACCCCATGGGGTTGTAAAGATGTTTTTTTCTTGGGTGTGTTGGTCGTCAAATAGGACTTTTTAGAAGAGCAACGATCGGGGACAAAAAGTCCCTCCTCTTTAATGGGAGAGGTTCCCTTATTCTGAAACGAACTTATTTACAAATACACGAACATTATTTTATGGTCAAACTTGGATATTACTTAAAGTGTTTTCCACAAGAATCATCGATTACACAGGGCGAGGAAGGGAATAAGAAGATGAGCAAAATAGCAACATTCGGAATTATAGATAGCAGAATAATTCTTTGTGTATGAAAAGCTTGAAAGGATTTAAGACAAGATCATTTGCATTAGGTGAATGGGATTAAATTTAAAGACACAAAGTTAAAGTAAATAACCTTCTTGATTTGTTAATCAAGGACACAAAGTTCCTTCTTGGTTGTCAAGATCAACTGTACTTACAAAAGCGAGTACGCAGTATGCAATCGGAGAGACTAAACGAGTTAGGAACAAAATGATCTTCACAATATTAATAGAAAACACGAGACAACAAGAATCGGATAGACAAAGAACGGAAAGCCCTTTTGTATTGATTTCTTTAAGATCTATTTACACTTTCTAAGCCAAATATCCAAGTTCTTCCTTTTCCGTAAAATGGCGTGGAAAGGCCATTATATAGATTACAAGTCGATTACTCCTCGTAACCGTTTCTTTTAACTAAAGAATAGTTAGGGAATGCTAATCGCATGATACCTTAACGATTCTGAAAGAATACGAAAAGAAAGGGAAGAAGAAAAAGAAAGGAGAAGGAGACAGTGTCCAGATTAGAAGGACCCATTGTCTTGAAACCGCTTGAATCTTTCTAACGTCTCGCTCTGTCTCTACCACGTGGGCGACGTTTCATCTTGAGGATGACAATGAGTGTCTTTGAAAACCCGATGCAACCGCGTCTTGAGAGCTTCGTCCTTCGCCACTAAATTTATCCTTGAAATTTGATCTTCGGATTGATAGCGTGAGCCACAACTTAAATTCATATTTTGAAAAACAAGATATTCGGGTCGAGCGGGAAAAACTAAGTGTGAATGACACTTGATACGCTGGGGCGGAGTGAGGCGCGAATGCGCCTTGAAACACGCGGCTCGCCAGGTTCGGTAAACAGGAGAAGATGCACAAATGTATTTGGGACAAATGGGACGAAAATGTGCTGAAATGCACGCGATTCGGTGTTTCGGCCGAAATTGGAACAATGCCCGGGCCCGTTTGGACTTGGGACATTCGGGACAAAAAGTTCCGAAGTCTAGCGACTTCGGCCAAGCTCGGCGAAATAGGGAAAGCTCGCACTTTTTCAAATGGGGCGGTGGGACAAAATTAGTGCGCGAGGACGCGGTCCGAGCGAACCGGCTGAAAATGGAACAAAGAGCAATTTGGAACTCGGGACGGTTGGACAAAATCGGGTGGATCGGCGAAATGGAACAACAGTCCGTTCGAACTTGGGACATTCGGGACGAAAAGTTCCCTCGAGCAGCGGTGATTCGGCTTGGTTCGGGCGAAAATGGAGCGACTTCGCACTTTTACTTGGGACATTCGGGACGGAAAGTGCGAAGTACGCTGAAGGATGATTCGGCCGAAATGGAGCAGTTCACATTTTTGGCTTTGGGGCACTTGGGACAAAAACTTCCGACAAGCCCGAAAATGGGACAAATTGGAGGTTTCGCCGATCGGAGAACAGAAGACACTTTCGTACTTGGGACGAGATGGGACAAAAAGTTAAACGACAGTTCGAAAATCACACAAAAGCGACCCGAACACGTTTTTTTTGATTTCACGACTTAGGCACCTCGGAGAAAAATACTTAAGACTCAAAATTTTGAAATTTTACTCTTATCGAGCGGGAAATTTTGAGTGGACAACAGACTTGCAAAGTTAATTTTAATTTGGTTATATCAACAAACCCATCCATAAGTGACAACATGTCATATACTATAGTTGAGTCTATGATCATATTGATACGGACTATGGAAAACTATCCTTGGGACAAGCTTTATTAAGGTCACAAAATCAATGCAATAGAGGATCTCACCATTGGGCTTGGATACATGTACTATATTAGAAACCCATTGGGAGTAATCGCAATGCAAATGAATCGACATCTAGAATTTGTTGAATTTCTCATCGACCACAGAAATCCACCCTAGGATACATATTACGAATCTTTTGCTAGACTAGTTTGGCATCCTCATACAATCTGATGTTATGTATGACAATAGAGGGTCAAAAATAGGCAAGTCATTATAGGTCCAGAAAAAGGTCAAGGAAGTCTTGTAATACTTGTTGGATATCATCTAGTTCGACATGACTAAGGGCGGAAACTAAAAGGAAAGGGTGCAGTCACCATTGGTGCCAAAATTGAAAGAGATTATTTCTTCATTTAACAAGCTTGAGAAATATTTGATGTAGGGTTGAGTGGGAATGGTATTGAACATATCAAATATTGTGTTAGAAGAAAACCCATCCCCATATATGCCTAAGGTGATAAAGTATGTGGAAACCTATTGTTATGCTTTAGAAGGGAGGGAGATCCTCATATGCACCAATGTATTCAAGGAGGGATTCTTCATCAAGAATAACATATAGGGATGGGAGATCTTGTGATGTACTATCATCAATAAGTTTGGGGTGCATTCATTGTAGAGGTGATGGGGATGGTACTGTGAATACCTCAGGAAGTAGGTGATGTGTTCTTTGAGTACAAACTATGGAACAAATGAAGGTTTACACCATGGACGCATGGAATATCCAATTCCTATTTGGACTATTGTGACTTTATGTCAAGAGGCTCTTGGATTCCACATTTATGATGACCAAGGCCACTATTGAGTGTAACCTTGTCATAATCAAAATTGGTATCATTTACCATAAGTGTGATAAGAAAAAAAAAACATGGATGAACACAATGTTGGTGTGTGTGACTTTCCTTGCCATCTCTCGGTGTCTTTACCACCTCACATGGTGAGTCATCTCGCTTAACAAGATCATAGGTCATTAGGTGTAATTAGGGTTTCATGTGTCATGCATGGGAGTTACACAACACTCTTATATATGTACCCTTTTTATTTGAGATAAGAGTATGATTAGACATATTATTTCATGCATTATTTCCCTTTGTGTTTGATTTAATCTTGTTGATTACTTTGACCGTTCACATCACCGTTGGAGTGTAACCTCTTCGATGTGCATGAGGCTCCACATTGGTCCTTGTGGAGTAATCTCACATGGTATTAGAGTGGTTGTTTGGTAAACATGTGCTCGTTTATTTTGGTTGTTAATTACTTCTGGTTTCATTTTATTGCTTCTTGTGCAAGCTTTTGATATTTTTTGGAATCTTGCTAACTATTTTAATGATCTTGTTTTTGGAGTTTGTGTTGTCTTAGGTTTTGTGCATGTGCGGGTTTTAGTAATTTCTCCTCCAAATCTAGTTAGTTGTAATTAACCTTGGAGGAAAGTAAATCTGGAGGTAGGTTCCTTTTTTATTTTATCATTTTATTTTTTTCATTAAAAGTACAAATTTTATTGAACATTTTCTGGTTTGAATCTACTATTTCCTCTTATCTTGTTGTTATACATTTTTCCATGTTGCCTCTGCTCCTTCCTTCCCCTAGCTCGTCCTAGCTTGGGCGGCTCACTCGTGGCTCGGCGAGCTCTGCATGAGTTGAGTGGTTGATTTCTCATCTCAGTGAGTTAGGTTGTTTAGAGTTTATATGTGAGTCAAGTTTTCTTGCTTTGCATCGAGTCGGGTTTTGCATTAGTCTTGTTTGAAGATTCTTGTGATTGAGCTAAATGTCTTAGGCAAGTTGTGTTTTTCCTTGCATTATAGCGAGTTGTGTTTTTGCATTGAACTCGTGTTTCAAATCTGGTTGATGATTTGTGTTTTGTTTGGTTTTGTTTCCTCTTGAACACATTCGTTTTGTTTTTGGCTACCTTTTCTTGGCTCATCGAGCCTATTTCCACTCTTGGTTTTCTTGTTTCGATCCCTACCTAGTCAATTCCAACCACCACATCGTGTTATCTCTCTGCACGCCATCCTCTTCACTTTTCTCGAACCCTTGTTTGACCTCTAACATCTTCTCATTGCATGTTTCTGCTCAATGTCTACTCCATCCTTAGCCTCGCCAACCATTACCCTGCTCAAGCTGATATGGTCGTTTCACTCATCAAGTCGAACCATTCTTCACCTTTCCTTATAATCGCTGTTGTGGTTATTTCAACCAACTTCGGTCGTTTCCTACTCAATCTTATCCCCAATGCTCACCTTGGTCCTCGATCCTTGGTGATATCATAACCTCCTATGACCGTTTTATGTGGTAATATACACCTTCTTCTCAAGCCCAATGCCCACTTTGGTCACCGATCTCACCGCCAGTTGGCTCCACAAGAAACCCCATCCAGCTTGCCCTCTTCCCCTTACCGAGATCGCTCCCATGAATTGGCTATCAACCCACCTTCCCACCTTTGTCCTCCCTTATATTTGTAGTCTTGTTTTCCCCCTCAATTTCCTAGGTGTGTTTTCACTTCATTCGAGATATATTTGAATGCACACTTGAAGTCTTGCGCAAAGATATCAAGTTCCTCCTTTGTGAAAGATTGTCAAGATGTTAGCATGCATGTTCAAATCAGCCATTAACAGATCATATACTCAAATGTAAATCATTATAATCATCACAAGGAAACACATATAATAAGGTAACTTAACAGATCAAGCAAGAATTAAGATCAGATTCACCATACAAGTACCATGATCATAGACATCTATTACCAAAATCCATCCACAGTTATCCATTGCATTAATTCATCAAGTAACAATCGATGAATACATAATCATAGTAACCAGGAGAGTCATGCACGCTAGAACATCAAGACAACATAACTCTACTGATAAATATTGTGTGTAAAATTTTGCAAATCAAATAATATATATAGGGGTGGGGACTTTCCCTTCATTGCCCATGCATCTCAAAATAGACTACATGCTCAAAATAGCCATGCGCCAACAACTACATGCTTTTACAAGAAGGCTAATAATAGATTAATCTATAAATGAATTTACTTTAATCCTATTATTAGCGTGAACTATGCATGACCTTTGATCTTCCACTTTGCTCCCAAAATAACTTTTGCTTAGTCGTGACGTCTTCTACCTTAATCCATTGTGTGATCCATGCTCCAACCTGCTTTTCCTATTCTTGGCCCGTGCCATACAAAATCGGCTAAGTCCCAAACTTGTCTTCGTGGGTGTGCCCCTCTTAATCGATACTTGCGTGTGCCTACGCACCCCATTTGCACTCCCTTTTAACACTTAGGCAATTTCTTCAACCTAACATTACCCCACACTAATGATATTGTCAGCCCTCGGAAATAGGGTTTCTCGACTTATCTTTCCATAGAATAAAGAAGAAAAACATCCGTACACAAATGAAAGAATAAATAGAATGGAGGAATGATCATTGCGCCTTACTCCTCACTGGTAAAAGGAGTTCGAGGGCACTCGATTATTTATGTCTACCTCGACCTCATTCCACTCACCTAGCCTCATCTTTTCCTTCGTAGGAACATCTCCAAATACTGTTCCATCTCATCCAGGTCATGTCTACGCCCTTGTGTTTCAAATCCCTTATTACTGCAGCCACCTTGAAATCATCCCATCCATAAAGACCATTCTTCATGTGAATAACGTCCCCAACTCCTTTATTCTTTCTTCATGGGGTCCTCACGCCTTCGATGCATTACGCTTCTTCACTACTACACTAACTTATCCTCTCTCCCCAAGGTCTCATCCTTCTTAGCTTGCAAGGACTTCATTTTACTCATGTATTTTCCTTGATTTGAGGATCGATTCGAGATCCTCACAATTTCCTAGTGCCCATCAATTCTTCAATTCATCCTCAGTAAAGTCCGGAGTATGGCATCATACTTGGTGATTCTATGCGGTATAATTTTCTTGGTCCTTTCTTTTGTTTGCCGCAACATCTATATATTTCTTTACATCTATATCTTCTTCACTTAGGGTATGAGTCTTTGTTCTTTTTGGCTAACGGTATATGGACCAAAGTCTGTAAATAATGTAGTGTAGAGGAAAATTTCTAAATACCTTCTTTTCATTTAGTAGACGTGCCTCCAAAATATCTTCTCCAATCTCCTCGGCCATTTCTAGGACAACCTTTGCCTTGCACTCCACTTTATCTCTTGGCTCTTTTTAATCACTTTGGACCTCTTCATCCTTATTATTTTTATCCTCCGCCAAGGTTCTAAGGGTAGCCCGTTTATCCACATTCCTACGAGTGACCTATGCTCCTATATTGGTTAGGGCATTGCTTGTTTGTTCATTTGAAAACTCTATAGGCTTGATTGTCATATGTGTCGACTACTGATGTTTTCTTCATTCTTTCTTAACACATGCCTCCTCACTCACATAGAAATATGGTTCGTCCATGTGAGCTTGCATACTCCATGAGAGTTGTTTTCTTGTGCGTGGGTTTGCCCCCTTAGGATCCATCAACTCCCAACCGTATAATTGTTACGTGGCAAGAGTGTTACGAACTTGACGTGAATAATATTTGTAGGTTTATTAATATACCCAAGGTCCGTCATTTTACCATCTCCTATTTGCTTTATGTCCACTAGTGCACCCATCCAGTAGGTACATGTGTTCCTATGCCTTTGGGTATTCCTTCTCCCATTTCTCTTAAACCTCCTTCAAGTCCAGGTTATCTGCTCCTCCTCACTATTTTCTTTTTATGTGTCACCTCAAATGGGAATTTCTTCCTTGTGCTTGAGCTCCCGAGTACCTTCGTATCATTCCAAGCATATTCATCTCAGAGTCCTTCCTCTTCTCACACCTATGTACTAGGTGGAGAAACATTGTCACGCACAACCCTATCTAATGACCCTTCTTCATCACTATCAAGTGGAGTGATGAGCTTGCACCTCTTCTTCTTCTCTCCTACACTTAGCTTCACGGGCATGGTTCTTGGTGACCTTCTCACGGGATGTGAAGTCCTAGTGCCCTCATTTATATCCTTGCGCAACCTTCTTATTTTTCTTCTACTTTGGTCCAACGCGCCACTATCTTCTTTATCTAGTTCCTCTACGTTGAGGTTAATCCTTTCTTCTTCTTCTCACCTAGGAGGTGTAACCTCGAGCAACCATTTTGTTCCTACTTTCAGCTTTCCCTTAGGGGTATGTGAGTGACACATCTTCACCGAGTAACATAATTTCCTTCTTTAAATCACGAGGCTTAGATATACATATACGTGTGGGGGCTTTATCTTCCCAACAACCATCGTCTCAAGAGTAATATCTATATTATCTTATTCTATCATTTCTTCATAACCCTCCTTATTGGGGCAAGTTATCTTTCGAAAGAATAAAGAAGAAAAACATCCGTCTGAAGAATGAAAGAATAAATAGAATAGAGGAATGATCATTGCGCCTTACTCCTCAATGGTAAAAGGACTTTAGGGCACGATTATTTATGTCTACCTTGACCTCATTCCACTCACCTAGCCTCGTCTTTTCCTTCGTAGGAACATCTCCAAATACCTATTCCATCTCATCCAAGGTCATGTCTACGCCCTTGTGTTTCAAATCCCTTATTACTGCACAACTGACCTTGAAATCATCCCATCCATAAGTCCATTCTTCATAGGGAATAACATCCCCAACTCCTTTAAACTTTCTTCATAGGGTCCCTTGCTACCTTCGATTGCATTATGCTTCTTCACTCTGCAGCTAACTTCTCCTCTCTCCCCAGGTCTTGTCCTTCTTAGTCTGCAAGGACTTCATTTTACTCTTGTATTGTCCTTGATTTGAGGATCTGTTCAAGATCCTCACAATTTCCCAGTGCCCATCCTGCTTTCTTCAATTCATCCTTTAAAGTTTGGATTATGGCATCATACTTGGTGATTCTATGCGCTATAATTTTCTTGGTCCTTTCTTTCTCTACTACAACATCTATCTATTTCTTTGCAACTATATCTTCTTCACTTGGGGCATGAGCGCTGGTATTTTTGGCTAACATTAAATGGACCAAAGTCTACAAATAATGTAGTGTAGAGGGAAAATTTCTAGATACCTTCTTTTCATATGGCGAGATGTGCCTCCAAAATCTCTTCTCCAATCTCCTTGGCCATTTCTAGGACAACCTTTGCCTCGCACTCCGTTTTATCTCTTAGCTCTATCAATCACTGGACCTCTTCCTCCTTATTCTTTTTATCCTCCAATAAGGTTATAAGGGTATCCCCCTTATCCACATTCTGCGAGTGATCTCTGCTCCTATTTTGGTTAGGGAATTGCTTGTTTGTTCATATGAAAACTCTATAGGCTTGATTGTCATATGTGTTGACTCTGATGTTTTCTTCATTCTTGCTTGACACATGCCTCCTCACTCACATTGAACTCTGGTTCATCCATGTGAGCTTGCATACTCCATGAGAGTTTTTTCTTGTGCATGGGTTTTCCCCCGGGATCCATCAACTCCCAACCGTATAATTATTCCATGGAAAGAGTTCTCTCGGAACTGACGTGAATAATATTTATAGGTTCATTAATATACCCAAGGTTTGTCATTTTTACCATCTCCTCTTTCCTATGTCCACCAGTGCACCCATCTGTAGGTACATGTGTTCCTATGCCTTCGGGTATTCCTTCTCCCATTTCACTTGAACCTTCTTTATGTCCACTTGTCTCCGCTCCTCCTCACTATTTTATTTTTCTCGTGTCACCTCTAGCGGGAATTTATTCCTTGTGCTTGAGCTCGCATTTGAGTACCTCCGTATCATTCCGAGCATATTCATCTCTAATCCATTCCTCTTCTCACACCTATGTACTAGGTGGAGAAACGTTGTCACGCACAACCCTATCTAATGACCCTTCTTCATCACTATCAAGTGGAGTGATGAGCTTGCACCTATTCTTCTTCTCTCCTACACTCGGTTTCACGGGCATGGCTCTTGTTTTCCTTCTCACAGGATGTGAAGTCCTAGTGCCCTCATTTACATCCTTGTGCCACCTTCTTAGTTTTCTTCCTGATTTGGTCCAACGCGCCACTATCTTCTTTATCTTGTTCCTCTACCTCGAGGTCAATCCTTTCTTCTTCTTCTTGCCTAGGAGGTGTAACCTTGAGTGGCCATTTTGTTCCTACTATCTACTTTCCCTTAGGGGGTATGGGAGTGACACATATTTACCTATAACATACTTTCCTTATTTAACTCTTAGGCTTAGATATACATATATGCGTGTGGGATCTATCTTCCCAACTACCATAGTCTCAAGAGTAATATCTATATTATCTGATTCCATCATTTCTTCATAAGCCTCCTTATTGGGGTAGACATAAGTCTTGTGCAGGATATGAATATCTCGCATCTAATTTATTTGCATCAAGTCTCAACTTCTTCACATTATATAGCCTATTCATAGAATCCTTAAAATAATGTGCAAAAAAGCAAATGGTAACTTAACACCATGGGCTCTTCTCCCCAGCCTTCATGTAGAACCTTCATAAGCAAAAGTCTTTGATAGGTGCAAACTTAGCTTGTCCATCCAAAACACTGCGTAACTCTCGTGGGATGTTCCACTCTCCTTCAAACGCGTCACACATTCTCCTATTTCATTTTTCTAAGTGTTTTTCCTAGGTGGCTTAAATATTTCCTTGACATGTAAATTTGGCGAACCTTGTGGACGGGGAATTATGTTCCAATGGATATACCCACATCTTCTCCTTAGGCCCATTAGGTACACCAATCTCACAAAATACCAAAAGAAGAAAGATTACACCCCATGTAATTTTCTCACCCTTCTCTATCTGCATGTGTGCCTTCTTTACAATTCTCTCCGTGATGTATAACACAATATCGTAATATGTCTTGTTTACCATCTGTTATGTTTGTGGAGCCTATTTTCATGTTAGAGTGTGGTACACCTTCTATGTGTTACAATCGGGTATTTTTATGGTTGTCCCGCTTTTCGGTGAGCGGGTCAGGGGGGTTCGGGGGTGAAGCCCCCAAAGTAAATTTTCATGGGTGGTTTATTAACCCATGGGTAATGGGTAACCGTTATGGGCTGTTTTTGGGCCCATGGTTTTTTCGGTACCCATTGTTTTGATACCCATAGTTTTTGCCCATGGTTTTGATACCCATGGTTTTGTATCAAACTGCTTAAGAAATTGTCTATTTATATGGTCTTATGCATATGATACATAGACAAGCAAATGTATTGCATATGTGTTTTGAATTCAGGTGTGAATTCTCTAGAATTTTTGAACATAGCTCAAACGGATCTGGGTATTGTATTGAGAGAGTGGAGGCTTGTAATAAAATCTAAGCAAGTGATTCTTGTGGACATAGCCCAAATTGGGTGAACCACGTTAAATATTCTCTCTCTGTGTTGTGTTATTTATTCTCGCACTTTTATTTGAGATCTCAAATATTTTCTCGCATATTATTTTCATCATGTTGCGATTCTCGTAAATTATTCCGCATATTTTATCTCTTATTTCCTAACACCATCTTATGCATGATGTGCATACAACGCTTGTTCACCTCCTTCCATCACTCGAGACATGCCTAATTTAAAACTCATGAGTTACGCAACCACCTTAGAAACAAGGTCCTCAATATTGGTTACATCCATGGCACGACCCACTTTACGGCGAGTTCAACATGGCTATTGTTGTCACTTCTACTCCATCATCATCAACTAAGTCTAGTTCGATGCCTATCCTAGAACTGTGTAACCTAGTCACTTTTCTTATTAGTTTCCTGTAAGTCTCGTTCTTCTACTTGAAAATTAGAAGTAGTCCTCATGAACTCACAAAATCAAACACTAGTACAACCATTCTGGTTTTCCAAAGAAAGGTAGCTCATATAGTTGAAGCACTTTGACACTTTCTAGGAGTTTGTACATAGAAGTATCATAGACCCTCCGCCCATCCATCATCCTTGAGTTAGTCTTCATCATGATATCCTCTTTAATATCCTTCATGGTCTTATCCATATGATGATTGATATTGTTGATCTTGTACCTATTCGGTGAGACTTCCACACTCTCCCTTTAATGACCTTTTCTCGTGGGAATTGCATCTCGTTTAACCACTCTTCTGGAGCTTCCTCTATGACGGGTTCCTTGTCCTTGGTCGCGGATCTCCTTGGTGTCATTGCCAAATGATTCTATTTTCTTAACCGATAAAGTGCTCTAAATTCAAATGTCTTACCGCCACTTATTCCTTGTAACCCTCACCTCTGTTTCGTCTCTCTTCAAATTTTATGTGCCCTAGCTGTGACTTCTTTCCTTCAAACCATAACTCCTCAAATCGAACCCTCAAGCCACGATTTTCTTCTTCCCACGCCTTCCTCTCACTCTAAAACTTCCCACGAAGGAGCTTCTTCATAGGTCATGGTCAAATTGTCACCGAGAAAGATTGATTCACTTTTTTTCTTCACACTATGCACTTGCTCACTCTCTAATTCACTCTAAGGGTGCAAACACTTAAACATGCAAGGTAAGAAATGGGGTCACTTGTGCTCCTTTTATAGGATTTTTCAAAAATTTCCCACATTAAATTCTCCTCACCTACCACCATACATAAAATTAATTCCACTTTTTCTGTGCTTTGTGCTATTTTCTTCCATGCCCCAGGGGCTTGTAACCTTCTAAGCACGCCCACTATTTCTTGGCCACATACATCCTTTCATACACTTCCTGCGTCGGAGTACCTATCAGGTGCTCCTCATACCAAGTAGTTTCCCATGCTGCTACCTACTTCACATTACACTACACGTCCATCCTTCTAGGCGTGGTCTTTAATATGAGAAAAATTCCTTAAAAACACCTACAATTTGAGCCCTCAGTAACCTTTTTTCTTACGTGCACCAAACATTCCAGATCAACCATAGCTCATATATGTACCTGTGCACCAATTTGCATATGAATCATAACACTAATCAATTCTTCTTTTTGATCCACCCCACACTTAAAGTATGCACACCTCTTCTAGCGCATGAATCCAATAGATAGTAATCAACTTCTGATGTGCAAGCACGCTTATTATAAAAACACTGAACTAAATTGACAAAGCATAACAACGATGAAAGGAAACACATATAAGGGAAATATAATCTAAGTGACAATATTGCCTTATTACAAACACCAAGAAGAATTATTTATTGTAGGGCTTTAACCTACTCCCATTGAAGTAACTAGGATAATAAGTGTCATCCAACGCCTAAAACTAGAAAACACCCGATTCAAGTATCTTTTTACTACAAAATATCTCAACCAAAGGCACTTTTAATTTCCTGGTGGTGCACAAACTTAGAATCATACATAATGATTAACTAAAATTTGGAATAATGGTAGTTAATCTAAACTAGGAACAACAATAAATAACAATAAATAAAAGAACAAAATAAATGTAGAAAGTGACCCAAACAACTAGGATAATGAGATTAGAAAATCTAATGTGCAAAAAAGAAGAGTACAAAAACAACTTAGCTGATCCGTGTTGATCTGAATGTGTCCTAAAATAAAATGAATATTCTGGAAGTAGGAATGAACATGCAGAGGTCTCGAAAAGGACAAATCTGAGATGTTTGGTTAGACCGGGTGCTTGGGAGAGGATCAAGGCATCTGTGGGTTCCCTAGTTTGAGTTCTGGGTGCCCTGGTCTGTGTAGAGGTCTAGAAACTAGATTTGCAAGGTCGGATGGTGACACGAAGCCTTCACCGTATTTCGTGTGTAATTTTCTTCTCTGTGTTGAATGTTGCCAATGATCAATAATGAAAGATAGACCTACAAAACCCCAAAACAAGCATCAAACCCTAAAAAAGAAAATGCAAATGAAGGGGTCAAATTGTCCTCAACTTCCACAATGGTGGAATTACTAATTGAGTGTTGCACTACATATTAGACATGATGTCATTCTATGTGTTTGTGTGTGTGCAATCATGCCCTAGGTGCTCTTGTGCCAGTCACACTTTGTGAAGTAGCTGAGCTATAACTATGTGTAGAAAATGTAATAGAATGGTGGATGGAATAGAATAAACTTTCCTCCTATGATGTGTGATGCAGATGAATCATCCTTGTCCCTTGTGATGGAGCTAAATGGATGCAAATGAGCTCTAGATGATTTATATGGATGTAACTCTAGGTGGATGATAGTAGTGAATAGTGCTTGGTCCCTCATTATGATCTCACAAATTTATATTTATATGGTTATCTTGTTTTAATTTCATAATTAACCTCGAAAAGGCCGACCACCAAAAATATAGAAAGCTCAAATGACTAGAAAGTGCCCAAAAGTGAAGGAAAGTGTAAAAAGATCAAGGCGCCCGACTAGGACAAGGGCGCCCGTCACTACCCCAAGATTAGCTTGGGTGACCTAGTCAAGTGCAAAATAGCACGAGCAACTTAACGAAAATAGACTAGAAAAGTATGCGGTGAAGGTAGAGAATGATGACATATAACAAAATAAAATGGAAAAAAAGGGGGTTAATTAGTAATTTCTTCACTCAAAACCATATGAATAAGTAGTATGAGTCCTGGGTTAAATAATACCCAAAGTGTGTGATTTAGTGTCTACATTTTCCCCACTTTATGTTGGTGAGCGAAACACTCGCATACCATAAAGTAGATAGAGATGTGTACCCGATGTCTATGTAGAGGATGTAGAAAACACACCAAAGGACTAGAAAAAGCATAGAGTGACAAAAAGATGATGGAGCGTGGAAAATAAATATGTAAAAGAACAAAAAAGTGATGAGAGTGAACCTAGGGCGGAAACCCGTGTGTAGTTGTTAATGTGTGTGATGTACCTGCATGTTAGTATGAAGTGTGTGCAACAAGAAAATGTTATTTTGATGTTGTTGTTATTGTTGACTACTTACTTCTCATACGACTGGACTCTGCAAAGAGAACACGATCAAGAAGTAAAATACGCACGTATATATGTAAAAACACACTACTGTAAAAGATGTACGCATATTTATGTAAAAGTATGTAAATGTAAAATACGTAAATGAAAAATGGAACATGTGCACTGATTCGTGATGAGAGAAAGGGTGTAGAAAGAGGATATCTTGTCCTAGGTTTTTTGGGTGATCCGACACCATATGTCGAAGAAGCATAGGGAGGAATTCCACCATATCCTCAAAAATTTAACTATTTCCCGAACATGTGTGAAGAGATCTCGTGATTTTGCCTTGTTTTTTGGGTGATCCAACACCACTGGTTGAAGTATTGTAAAGAGGAATTCCGTTGTATCCTCTTAGTTATAACTACTCCCTAGAATGCTAAGGATTACCGTGTCCTGAAAAATCTGTTATGTGTACGGGGTTCGTAGACTGGTTTGAACTCACTCGTTGTATAACCCATAATGCCAAGGGTAGAAAATGAACTCGAATCCGACTTGGTGTAGAAGCAATGTATAATATGTAAACCCCAAATGATACCCCCCTCTTTAGGGGTGCATGCAATGTCGCTGATAGGAAAATGCAACCCAAAAAGAGGACCAACCGCATGAACTTTGTAACTTTTCCCTACAGGGGAAAGGAATGTGCTTGGTAGAGACCAAGGCATGCACAAACAAGAGGCTAGCCAAAGAAAAGTGTTAGTAAAAAAAAAGCATGCATGTATAAGACAATGTGTAATCTATGCAAATAGTGTATAAGCTACCAAGAAATATAGTAATGTAAACATGTAAGAAGACAAAGTAAGCTACACAAAGTGGGCTGCAAACATGGGACATCACTCACGATGTCACAAGACACACAAGGCCATCATGGCCACATACAACAAACAAGTGTGCACACCAAACAAAGGGAAAGACCACATACAATAGCAAACAAAACAAACAAGTACAAAAACAGATAGACATGGAAGCAAGTAATCCTACAAACACCCACTGCTATTAGCATGTTAGAAAGATAACCAATATGTCAAAAGCATGTATAACCATGTAATATAGAGTGCTAAGTACAAAATGAAACAATAACACATGTGAGAGACGAATGTGGATGCCCCTAGCGACTAATGTAGGATGGGTAGAAGGCGAGCATCTGTATTATGTGTAAAATACCTGTATATGTGATCACAACTAAGCAAAGCCGTGAACGTGCATGTGTGTATGGTATAGATAAATGAAATACAAGAGATCTAACTAGAATTTCCTTGCTAGTCCGGAATCATCAATCATGCATCACACCATTTCCATGATAGTACAATTTCTTCTCTCAATGACACCATTCTGCTGTGGTGTGTGTGGAGGAGGCATTTGTCGATGAATTCCATGATCTTGAAGATAGGCTTTGAACTCATCACTGGTGAATTCCCCCTCGATCTGAGTGAAGAGTTCTGATGTGACAACCCATTTCATTCTCAATGGCCACTTTGAATATCTTCTGAAGGTTTCAAAAGCTTCACTTTTCTTGCGAAGACATTATATCCACATTTTCTCAGTGAGTAGTCATCAACACAAAGCATGAAATATTGGAACCCAGAATGACTTGGTTGCATGGCTCCACAAAGATTGACATGAACCAGATCAAGTTTTCCATGAGCTCGATACATACTCTTTTAGAACAAATCTTTGTGTTGTTTTCCTGCAAAGCGCTTAATACATTTATTGGTATCCTTCTGAAGAGATGGTAAACCATTTACCATATTATGCCGACGAAGTGTCTCGAGATACTTGAAACTTATATGACCAAGTCTCTGATGCCACAATTATGTAGAGGTAGAGTTCTTAGCCATAAGTGCTTGATCATCTCTGTGAACAAAATCAAGTTGGAACATACGTCCCACATTGGAGGATTTTGTAACTATTTTTGAGCCTCATGATTTGTCTCGAATCAAACACATTTTCTTGCTGGAATGACTATCAAAGTCAATTTTCAAGTTGTGATCAAGGAGTTGACTAACTGATAGCAGATTTTTAGTTAACCCAGGGACATATAAGACATCTGATAATCTACAGTTGCATGAACCAAGAGGTAGAGAAATGTTCCCAATCCCCTGAACTGTGTATGAAGAATCATCACCTAACGAAACATGGTTTTTCAAAGGTGTGTCCCTCATTGAAGTAAACCAGTCTCTGTGGCTGGTCATGTGTCGAGTGGCTCTCGAATCAACATACCAGACATCACTAGATGACGTGGAAGGTTCACTTGATCAAGCAATGTATAAGTAGTCTTTAGTATCTAAATGTTCTTCTTGCTCAACAATATTGCCTTGCTGATGGGGTCTTATTTTCTAGTTCCCCTTTTTCTACCCTTGATTGTAGTTTGTATGTCCCTTGTGAGATTGCTGGTGTTGAGGTCCAGAGTTGCTTGATGAACCTTTCTTATAAGTATTATACCAAAAATATTTCAATTCATGTCCTCTTTTATAGATTGGACATTTCTTCTTCTATTATTTATCCCCTTGTTGATTCTGATTCTGATTTTGGGGTTTTGATAGGAATTAGGTTTGCCTTTCCTTTTCCTTTCCATTTTTGATGAGAAGAAAGTTCCTTCTCCTCTTCGTCATCTTTATTGTACATGGATTCCTCTTGTTGTAGTAGGTTTACCAGCTTGTCAAAACTCACTGTCGTATCTGACAAGTTTAGGGTTGTCACAAAAATGCGGTATGAAGAAGGGAGAGCTCTTAGAACAATGGGAACAAGAGCATCATCAGTGACCTCCTCTCCTAGGGCTAGAAGTGAAGCCCTTAACTCTAACTCTTCTCAAGAAAGCTTCAATTTTCTCATTTTTCTTAAACTTCAATGTGTGTAACTGACTCTACAAATTTAGTATGACATTCTTGTTTTTGGCCTCGTACACCATGCTCAACTTATCCCACACTTCTTTGGCTGTTTTGGCATCTCGAATATGGGGTTGTAAATCATCGACACTCTCAAACAAGATGATTAGCTTGGATTTTTGATTTGATCTATCAAACTGTCGTTGTTATGTTGTATCAGTAGTTGATCTAGTCAGAGTACCATTCACAACAGTCTAGATCTCTTCAAACTCAAGTTGTGTCTTGATTTTTGTCTTCCATGCAACATAGTTAATTCATCTGAGGAGTTCTGAATTTGGAAGAAAGAATTTGGGGGCATTGGTGCCCATTTTTTAGAATCAACTGACAGGGTTAGGCTCTTATCACTCCAGGTATAAGGTCTCCCAATCTATATACCGTCATTTCGATATACCAAACCTTTCTATATATGCGCCCTTCCGATATACTCATCGATACATGGAAGAAGCTTTCCCTTTCTATATACCTAGTGGTACATGAAAGAGGCATTAACGTATGTGAAAGAATTCGATACATGGTACCAAGAAAATACTGAAAGGGGTCTATGTGATTATTGAAACCAGCTCAAAGAAATATCTTCATACACACACGTAACTTCTCTATATACTCGATAATTTCTCGATCTGGATTTATGTCGAGAAATCGTTCATAGACGGATGGGAGGGCTCAAAGTGTGTGCACCATGTCCTTATTACTCTCGTCGATTTAAAGGGTCGATGCCTAGATGACATTATTGCAGCTATATTAGGCATTAAGTGTAATAATAGTCACAACGACTTTACCCATGACCACTTCCCAGAGGCACTATTTATACTTGAATCCGCGAATGAGATCTAAGATCTCGTGAGTGTTTTAGAATGAAATTTCACTATTTTTTATTACAATTCTTTGCGCAGTTTTGGAGCGTTACAATGTTTGCGGTTGACTATGACAACTTGAAAATTAGTATTTAATACAATTTGAAGTATACAATTAGATTCAAATTTTTGAAAAATTTGAATGAAAAACAATTTTATTTTGTTTTTTGGGCTCTTGTGGCCTTCGAGCCCAAAACAACTTTCACCACAAAAAAAGCTAAAATGCATTTTTAATGTCTTCCCTTTGGAAAAAGATGCTCAAAATGAAAAATAAGCAAATTGGGAGATTTTTTCCCCTTTTATAGGGTTTTCTCCTCTAATTTTAGTAGGGGTTTTAGTTGAGGTTAAGTGCTTTAGACAAAGTTTTCACCACTAATTGGGGTGGTTATGCTATTTCTCTCCGCCAAATCTCAATATTTTTTAAATAACAAGGTTTTGTAGGGGGTCGAACCATAGACCTATTACACCCAACACTTTTGAACTATCCAACGAAATGCTTATTGCGCAATGCATATCAATTGAAGCAACTTTTATTTAAACAAAGAATAAAGACCTGACCTTTCCAAATGTGATGTGGCGGGGAGGCTTACTACGTCCATGTGGCTTGGAGGATTGAGGTGGATTAGGGTTTTATTGATAATTCAAATTTGTTTCTTTGTATTAGGCCTCCATTTTGATATTGTAAAATATTTTTGATTTCTACTCGCCGTTGTTTATTTTCACATCTCGTGTTTTAATTTTTGTAGGTTTGATCGACTCAAGGCGGGGTCATCAAAAGTATGAAGGAGGCTCGGTCGGCTTGCAATCAGTCATCTCGGTTCGTCCTTGGTCCACTTGTATTTTCTTTCCATGCAGTGCAAGGTTCCAACTCTGTGACGGTGATGGAGACTCGGCTCGTTGTGGCCCAATTTGGATTCAATGGTGGGGGCTCGGCTCGAGTTTGCAGAAGAAAACTCACCCTAGTAGATCCCAATTGGATAGAGCTCGAATGTTTTAACTCGGCTAACAAACCTCAGTAAGCGATGCAACTCATTTGCTAATGCTTTCACACAACAATACACGGCTCGGTTTTGATCAAATAATGAATTGGCCTTTAGCTTGCTCAGACAATGGAAAACATCTCGGTAGAGTCTAATGTAACTCGGTTGTAATGCAAGAGATCGAATCGGATCCACTGCTTCGTGATCGATGGGTGCTTAGAACACGACTCGCTTGATGTAACAGTTGTGAACTCGACCAATGCAAGGAATGGTTCATCAGAGAGTAGTTTAAACACCTCCAAATTTGATAATAAACAAATAATATTATCTATAGCTAACCAACTATCCTCTAGATTTAAAGGAAAAACCCCGATTGTGGAAAAAGATTTTTAATTTTTTTTTCTATTCCTGCAAGAAAATGTTTCCTAGTGCACGATGCACCAAAGTCAAAAAATAAATGTGTTCCAAACATCCAAACAAGAGGGCGTTGTGGGGATGCAGGGATGTCTGGAAGTTGCTAGAGGCAACACAGGCTCTCCTGAAAAGCAAATTCTTCTTTAAGACACTTCTCTTCCTACTGCAACCTCTCTCCCAATCCTTTACTACTTCTGAAGTCTAGATTCCCGCTCTCTAGTATCAAATGTAAACTAAAGAACAAGGGCAGAATCTGATATGTTTATTGATGTTCAATCAAATCAAATTACAATATATGGTCTAACATTCTTATAGGAATTGAACAACCATGTGCAGACAAATGCAAGGTTGCATAGGTACGATCGAAATCATAACAGAACTTCCGAAAATACATCCGGGAAACAACAATAATTAAATACAAAAAAATAATAAGTCAACGACTATACAACGTACAAACTTAAATAAGACAAAATAAATGGTTATAAAAATATAACCAAATAATAATATTAAATGCATAATTAACTTAGGTAAAATAAATTTACCCTAACAATACAAGCAAATGCAAACAAGAGTAAAAACAACCAACATATGCAACATGTTGTGGATGAGTCAAATGTAATGCAAGATGGAATGATAGGATCTGCGTACCCCCAAGTGAATGGAAATACATGCAGTGAGGTTCATTTTGTTTTCCCCCTCATAAGTTAAGAATGAACCATAAAGGAGAGTGCGTCACTAGGAAATGGTCAAAATATGTGTTGTGTCTAAGGTCTTGTGATGAATGTGTATGTGTGTTGATTATATGTGACCTAGAGATGATGTGTATGTGAACCTTATAGCTGAAGCGTATATAAAAACAAGATGAATAAAGGAGTGATGATTTATCCTACCACATATATCACTACAAGATGAATAGTATGGAGTGGTGATGTAGCCTAAAGCATATACCACTACAAGTTGATAGAGTAAGTGACCATTTAGCCTATAACGTATGTCACTAACCTAGGAATGTCACATGATGGAAGATAAAATGGTAAATGTGCGAGTATGATAAGGTCCATTTGATTAATAAACCCTCAACAGTCGAGTATGGACCGAGGAACTAAAGTGTGTCATAAGGTAGCGAGTGCAGGCCGCACAAAAAGACGATGTAGTGTACATGATAATAGATGACCATATGATGCATGAGATGTGTAATACATGATGAATAGTATGTAATGCAATGTGTGTAAATAAAATAGGAGTGTAAAGATGCACGCTACGTAGTATGAAGTATGTAGGTTGAGTAGTATGTAATGCTAGATGCAAGGACAATAGTAGTGTGACACATGTATGATGAAGACTAGTACGATGTATGATGTGTAGATGTGTAAAAGTCAAAATGATGTAGACTAAATATAGAATGTATGATGTACGATGCAATATGTGTGAATAAACATAGTGTGTAGTACTTATGGTGTAGTGTGTGGGGTTCACGTGTAGTATGCCCTCAATAGTCAAGTGTGAACCGAAGCACAAGAGTGTGTCATCGGGTAATGGCGATGTATGCGGTGTGGATGAATGTGCCTATGCTATGAGAGTGATGTATGATAGTGCAAAGATGAGAGATGCACTAATGCTAATATGGGGGATGTGTTAGATGCTATGCCCCCAAGTGTATGGTAATGCGTGTACTGTTTGATAAATGATGTATGAAGGTGGTGAAGTATCATAGATTTTGTAAGATTGATTCAGTAATGGGATAAATAATGAGAGATCGTATAATATGCGTGATGAACATAGATGATTGTAGAGGTACATATGTATGAGTAGTTATGTAATAGATATATATGTTAATGCAAGATGAAACGAGGCTATTTACTGTAATGACCCTCAACAATCATATAAGAACCATAAGAATATGAGTGTGTCATCAGGAGGGTAGGGTAAAAAAAGAGTCACCTACCAAAGACCAAGTTTATGTGAAGTGAGGGAAGCATGGTGGGAAAAAGTAATGGTAACACCATGTGGTGGTTAATTTGTGATGTGTATTGACCAACAATAGGAGTAGTTTCTTTGTGAAAAAAAATTGACTATTGAAGTGGTGTAGGATGGGGAGGTATCTTGAATGGTGGTAGCTTTTATGGTGTTGATGACGTTGTCAAGGCTTGATAGGAGGCCAAGTTGCACTAAGTTTTAAAGGAGGTTGCTTAGATTGAATTGTTAGTGTCATAGATGCCTTGAGAGGAGGGGGAGTGAGACTAATTTTGAGAAGTGGTTGCTTGACTTGAGTAGATTGCATAGGTGGCACTTGAGTGATGGAAGATGAAACATTAGAAGTGATGAATGGATTCTCATTAGACATGGTGGAATCAGATTTAGGAACCCATTGAGGTGGAGCATTTGTAGATGGGCATGCAAGAGAATGTTGTGCAGTGAATGAGATAAATCCCTAATGCTTAAGATGTTTGATTCTTCATTGTAAAGTGTGGCAATCATTGTCATTATGGCCATTGATTCGATGATAATTTCAATATGGACGTCATTAATACTTAGCTAGTCGATAAGGAGGATAACAATGAGTAGGTGGTAGAGTGGTGATTGATGATTAAGGAGCTCGGTGAGAATGTCATATTGCTTAGTATTCCGATAAAGGATAAGAGGCTCTAGTATTGGTATGACTTGAGACTCACCGATATGAACACATCTAATAAACACATAATGAGAATGAGATGTAGAAGGAGAAAAACATGCGCTTGAGAAACATCCTTAAGCTGTTGAATTTCAGATTTGAGAGATGTAATCGTGGATTCCATGGCCTTAAATTTATCTTGAAATAAAGCATGTAGAGCTTGAATTGAGTCCAATATGGGTTGATTAGATGGAGGAAAACTAGGACTAGGGTTGTTAGATAGACGGTGGAAGATAAGACTTATTTCGTTCGGTGGCGTATCTTTAGGATGACATATAGAGTCTAGTTCTCTTTGTAGAACAACTTGATAGTCGAGATACATTTTAAGAAAATTAGATAAAGAAACTTGAGGAAATTGACGACCCATGATAGAAGAAAGATGAGGATCCGAAGCGTGAAAGACGCAGGGCTCACCAAAATGATTAACTAAAATGTGGAATAATGGTAGTTAATCTAAACTAGGAACATCAATAAATAACAATAAATAAAAGCAATAAATAAATATAGAAAGTGACCCAAACAACTAGGCTAATGAAAATAGAAACCCTAATGTGAAAGAAGAGTAAGGAAATGACTTAGTTGATCAGAGGCTGATCTGGATTGTGTCGTAAAATAAACTAAATATTATGGAAGCAGGAATGAACATGCAGAGGTCCCAAAAAGGAAATATTTGAGATGTTTGGTTGGATTGGGGCACCTAGGAGAGGATCAGGGCACTTGTGGGTGCCCTAGTCTGAGTTTTGGGTGCCCCTGGTTTGTGCAAAGTGTTGTGTTTCAGATTTGCACTTGGAATGAAACCACGGTCGAGGAGGACAAGAAAGTCCCTCCTCTTTAATGGGAGAGGCTCCCTTATTGAGAGCAGGGGAAAAAACTATGTACAAATACACAATCTTTCATTGAATGGTGGTTTCCCGATATCTTGAAATGTGTTTATGCAGAAGAAAGTTATCAATACATGAGGATAGAAGACTTGAAGAGATGAGGGAGGCGAGAAAGAAGACAATACTTTTAGGGAAAAGAGATGGCGAGATAAAACCCTTATATGTATTGAGAAAATGAGATATAAGTAGAACCATTCACGTTTATAACGAGCACAATCCATGAGACTCAAATTTCTTGAGATTGTATAAACTAGAACACAAAGTTTCTAAGCATGCAAGGATTAAATGATTCATAGATCGAGCAAGCGAAGGAAAGAGAAAATAGAGGAAAAAGGGGAAAACCATTGTATTGATTTCTTGATTGAAATTACGATTCGAGAATATCACAATTCCAACCTTTACAACGGATTTGAAAGCCCATGAAATAGCTTGCAAGAGACGATTCTGACTTCCTCGAGCAAGAAAAAGCGATTACTGAAATCATTCCGATCATTTGTGCCCTTTCAAATTCTTGATTCACAAAGAAAGCGTTAATGGCGTAAAAAATGAGATTTTCAAATATCGGCCAGTTACATTATTTTGCTAGTTTAAATATGGGCATTTGATTTGCTTTTACAAATTTAAATTTGGGTCGCCCACATGGAAGAAATTAATTAGAGAGGGCAGACAGGGGGAAACTTTTACGTTTTATAACTTTTACAGCGAAAAGGCATTTTGGAACATTTTGGCCCGCTACTTTGCTTTGATTTTTAACGGTCGGACACATGGCATTATCTACTTGGTGAAAGGGTCACGGATTGTTTTTACTTTTAACTTTTTTCCATCAAAAAAATCTTAAAACTTCAAAATTCTCTGCCGACCCACATCCCCACTTCAACTTTTCAACGTGGCTACACGTGGCACCATCTGATTGGTGGCGGGCCTTAGGCATTATTTTTTCTATCTCTTTATGCGGGCTCACAGGCCCGCCATCACCAACTGTGCCCTTTGCCAAAAGGTGTTAAGTGCTAAAAAACTCCCACAACCCCATGCACCTGCCTTGGGCAAATAATACCATCTCAGGTCCACCGGGCCATAACTTGAAAAATATGAAGAGTTAGGAGGACTTCTTTACCTTTTCAGAAATGGGAAGAAATTTTCCATCTGATGAAGAAGTTTTTAGGAGACCACAATACCTTGGAAATAACCATATTTCAAAATACTTTGTTTTCAATATTTTTAGAGGCACCAACTCAAAATTTTAAGTCTAGACTTGGAAAATGAGGGGAATTTTGAGGGTGACAACAACTGGCTCTTTCTGGGGATGAATTGGCTTGGAACAAAGACACAAGGCAAGATCAAGAATTGTAGATAACTATGGGAAAGAGTACCAATGCCTTATCCATTGAGCAAAGGAGTAAAAATCAAAACCAATACAAGGCAACACACATAAGATGGGAAAAGAAACAAAATAAACCAAAAGGAAGACCCAAAACAAAACACACCACACAACAAAGAACACGAAAGGGAAACAAGCCAAAAACCAAAAACCAAACGCAATGTAGAAAAGGACTTCCTAGCCATCTAGGACTTGAAAAACTTTAGGTATTTCCTACTATAAGGAAGTGGGAGAGGAGATCCATCCATGTAATCTAGATAAAATGAGTTCTCTCTAGAAAAATGTCGATTCTATAAGGACCAAGCCAAGGAGAATCAAACTTACCATGGCTTCCTTGTGGATCATGTCTTTTGTCCCAAAGCAAGATGCAATTTGTCCCACTTGGAAAACTGCGGGTTTGGCTTTCTTGTCAAACAAATCCTTCACTTTCAAGCGATGAGATGCAATGCAATCGACCACTTGCAATCTATCCTCATCAAGCTTCTGAAGGTACAAAATTCTCTTGTCTAAAGAGCTACTAAAACTTGAATCTTCAATGGTTTTCATTAGATGTAAGGCTAGAAATTCCACCGTGACTGGAATTTGAGCTTCCACACCATACACCACTTGGAAAGGAGACATTCCAATTGCTCTCTTAGGTGTAATTATATCAGCCCAAAGTGCATCATATAGCTTCTTATGCCAATTCCTCTGAGAATCATTTACAAGATTTCTAACTATGTTCACCAAGTTCTTGTTTGTTGATTCTACTGTCCATTCCCTTGGGGGTAGTAATATGAAGAATGAGAAAGGGAGATCCCATACCCATAGCAAAATTCCATCATCTTAGTAGAAGAAAAGTTGGAAGCATTATCAATCACAATTTTGTTTGGGGTCCCAAACCTGATCAATATGTTCTCCTTAATGAAGTTGCAAACTACCTCGGAAGTAGTGCTCTTGACTGGGATGGCTTCCACCCACTTGGTGAAGTAATCTGTGGCAGTCAACACATGGGTATGCCTAGAACTGGAAGATGGATTGAGTTCTCTAATGAAGTCTAAACCCCATTGTTGAAATGGCTCTTCAATCACTACAGGCTTGAGAGTCAAGCAACCAACTTAGGTCTTCCAACAAATGTTTGGCATGCTTCACATTTACCAACCCATTTTGATGCATCTCTGAACAGAGTGGGCCAATAATAACCAACACGAAGTATTTTATGAGTTGTTACAACAGAGGAGAAATGACCTCCACAAGCCTAGTCATGAAAAGCAGAGAACAACTTCTTTTATTGCTCCTTGTCTACACACTTCAAAAACCTTCCATCTATGCCTCGTTTGAAAAAAGAATTCTCCCATAACACATATTGTGCAGACCTCAGTTTGATGGCTCTCTTCTCTTTAGCACTCAAGTGAGATGGACACTCTCCATAGGTCAGAAAGTGAGAAATGTCAGCATACCATACATCTGTCGAGTGAGGAATAGGACAATAGGGACATCAGCCCCATCTTTGGACAAATCCTTGGAAGCTCCCTCGTGAATGAGTTCACACAGGCCCTTACCCCAAACCAAATTTGTTGGCATGATGTCAAGATCATACTCTTGCACCTTTGCTACCCAATTACCTCTCTTGGTTCCAAATTCTTGTTTAGTAAGAATGGATTTGATTGTTGTATCAGGCACCAACACCACAAAATGAGAATTAAGGATGTAAAACCTAAAGCGCTGACAACTGACAACGACAACTGCAAAATCATGTTTCTCCATCATGGTGTACTTCACTCATGAGTTTTCAAGACATAACTCATGAATGTAATTGGGATCTCATGATCTTTAGCATTCTTCTAAGCTAACACAACAACTAGGGTATTTTCAGTGGCATAACAATAGATAATGAAATCTTTGCTAAAGTCAGGGCATGCCAAGATTGGAGTCTTTGTAATAGCTTGTTTAATGTCCTCAAATGATTTCTTCCCTTCAGAGGACCAACCAAAAGTTTGCTTCCCTTGCATCATGTGAGCAATGCTCATAGTAAGTTCTGTAAAATCAAGGATGAATCTTCTTAGGAAATTGATCTTACCAAAGAAAGAATGGACACCTTTCTTACTTGATGGAAGAGGAATTTGTTGGATGGCCTGAACTCTCTCCGAATCAATCTTGATCCCTTCCTTTGAAAAAATGTGTCCCAACAACTTTCCTTCTGTGACATAAAAACACATACTTCTTAGGGTTTAAAGAAATTCCATGCTCTCTACACTTCTACAATACTATTTCAAGGTGTTGGAAGTGATCTTTTCTTGCTTTAGAAAACACTTTGTCAAGTCATCCAAATACACAACAATGCATTTCCCTTTCAAACCGCTTAAAAGCCAAGTCCATGTCCGTCTTGAAAGTAGCACTGAAACATTGATGGGACCAAATGGAATCCTCTTGTATGCAAAGGTGCCCCAAGGAGTAGTAAAGGAAGTCTTAGGTTGATTTGCACTTATAGTATTCACATCTACTTGATTGTACCTTGAGAATCCATCTAACATAGATAACATCTACGAGCTTGTGACAACTTGTAATACTTGGTCCATCGTGGGGAGAGGGTAGTTGTCCTTGAAAGAACCACCGATTTAGATTTGAAGTCCACACAGATCCGGATCTCACCATTCTTCTTCCTGACAGGCACTATATTAGCAATCCACGTTGAATGGTGGATGGGGAAGATGATCTTAGCCTTCAAAAGCTTTTATATTTCTTAGAAAATTGTATCGAGATATCTTTGGATCATATTGCCTTTGCTTATGTTCCCGAGGTTTGATCTCGAGCTTAAGAGGAATGAAATGTTATATTTCTTTAGGTTGAAAAGCCTTAATATCATCATAAGAGTAAGCCATAACATCAACATACCTCTTGATAGATTCACCACCTTTTATTTCTCTTCTGAGTGCAACATTTTCCAATGTTGACCATTTTGGGATCACAAGACTCCCGATATTCGGTTTCTCGATCTCAATGGGGTTGCTTAGGGCTCCTTGGGAAACTTTAGACTTCATATACCTATCATGTTTATCAAAATTATCCTCAAAACTCACCATCCCTTTAGGGATTTTGTTGCCTTTCAGGTTTGATGCATCCATCTTGATCCATCTCTTCTTTGACACCCTCTTCATTTGATGACACACACTCTCTAGGAAGATTGTCACTTCCTTAAAGTCTGTTGATCAAACTTGTCTCGAGCTCCAAGAAAGAAAATGATGGTCATCATTGAAAACTTGCCAATTATTTGCATTGTCGGGCACATTGGGTCTATGGATCATTTCAATGGTGAATTTCTCTGAGGAAATCGGGATGAGGAATTAACAAGGACCCCAAAAATAGCTAGAGAGTCAACCCTAGTGTTCCTTTCCCTTGACACAACTTCAATGGAAAAATCATCAAGGAATTTAATGGAATCCCAAACCAGATTCCTATAGTGCTTCAACCTTATGTTCTTTACCTGATAAAGGTCTCTAACTTGTTTTACAATTAGCTTTACATCTCCACGAGCAAGAAGGTTCTTCACTCCCATTTCCTTCGCCATGCTCAACCCAAGAATGAGGGCCTCATACTTAGCAGTATTGTTGGTATTTTCAAACTAAAACTTGAAAGAGAAAGGATGAACCTTACCCAGGAGAAATGAGCACTACACCAGCTCAGAACCAATCAAGAGCACGTTCCATCAAACTACAAAGCCCACACATCATTAGGATCAAGAAACACTCCCTTTGATAGACTTGTCTCCTCTTGTGACATGATCATGTAGTTCCCATGCCCAATGTCTTCATACAGTATTTGTGCTTTAGGATCATTTGTCTTTTGCACAATATACTCTGCTTGTTTCTCAGGCAACAACTTCTTCATCTTCCCATTGATGGCGGGATCAAGGCATGTGACCAATCCATTTGGATCTCACCTCCAACATCTTTGCAAAAGTTTCTACTTAGTAGCATGTCATAGGAAGGAGGGATATCAACAACTAAGATGGTATCCAAGACCTTATTCTCCATTAAAGTAGAAAAAGCTACTTGTGCATCCTTGATTCTCCCAACCAAAGGCACTTCTCTAATTTCCATGGAATAGAAAGAGCCATAAGTGTGGAGTTAGGGTTAGACCAAAGCATGAGCCACTTTTACAAGCATTACATTATTAGATACACTAGAATAAATGACACAATTGCTAATCTTGTGGCAAACTATGAGGAGAGTCACATAGAAGGGTTTGATCTTCTCATTGGGTGAAGTGATTGCAGCCACAAGGCCGGGTTGAGGTGGAGAAGAAGGAGTGGGAAAAATGTCTTTAGAAGAATGGGATGGGGTTTTAGATTTAGAATTTACAAAGTTAACCATTTTGGAAAAGGCTTTAGGATGGGTTTGATAGAACTTTACCTCAGAAATCTGAATCTTGGTCTTTTTAAGATGGTCTATAATGTCAAAATATCCAGATGTGGATGGGGAATCAACTTTCTTTAGGAGTAGGAGGAGATTTTTATCTATCAGCTTTATCATTTGTTAGACAAGAATTCTCGAAGTAGAAGTAGAGGAAGAACTAGCAGAACTTACCTTTTGGGTGGAAGTAGTAGGAATAGGATCTCCTCTTCTTGCAATCACCGAGATGGTGATGGGGTACTCCTTGGATATTTTTGTAGGTTGCACCACTTTTTCCTTTTTGTTGGTCTACTCCCGGGTCATAACAACATATGACTCACTGTTCATCTCAGCCACTACATCATCATAGTCATCTTCATCATCCACACCTTTAGTGGTGAGGAAATGAACTCGAGAACCACCAGGCTCCTCCAGTTCTTCATCAACTTCCTCTTCTTGTTCATCATAGAGCCCATTTTCTTCCTCATCATCAGGCTCAAGAACCTCACAAGTAGCATTGATAGGCACCTTGAGGGGTGGACCTTCAATAGCCAACTTGGTTTGAGAAGAGGAAAGCAATTCCTAGGTTGAAAGTTCTTCCTTGGAACATCTTGATATGGAGCATGTTGAGCCAATTTTTCTTGATGGAAATGAGGTCATTAGCCATATTTTGCACCAACCACGACCTACATTACCTCCACGAGAAGAGGAAGAGTAAGAAAATTTGGATTTGAAAGACTCCCTTTTCAGCTTGCCAGACATGATCAAGTCATCTTCCACACTGACAACCAATCTCTGATCAACATCCAAAGTTACAAGATTTGCTCTCCTCAGGGCATAGCTTACTTCCGACAATTGAACATTCAAGAAGAAAAACTTCAATTTGATCAACAGGACTAGTATTTAGTGGAATCTTGTTAATCAACTTGTTGAACTTGGCCACAAATTCTCTCATAGGCTCATGTGGCTCATTCTTGATTTGAAAAATGTGAGCTAACAAAGCATGCACATCTTGAGCAGGAGTTTGAAACGTTGCTTAAATTCAGTCCTCATAGTAGTCGATTGGTGATGGTCCCAACTAGAAGATGGTAAAACCAATCTCTGAACAACTGTCTTGCAAGTTCTCCACAAACAACCTAACGAGACATCCTCATGCTCAAATCCAAGGACCTCACATGCAACAATGAAGGATGAAATGTTTTCATCGGGTGCACTTTTCCATCACCTCTAAATTTGGAAAAATTCTTCCTGTTACCCCTAGGTAACTCATGAAATGGTTGAGGAAGAGCCGGAGGCCCAACTCTTTTCCCTAAGGCGAGAGGTGTTGCCATCCTTGAAATATTGCTTGAAGTGGAAATGAGACACCAAAAGAATTAGGGCATAAAAATTAGGGCTAAGTTGTGCTTGAGGAATGCCACTACTAGAAGCTCTATCTTCAACATGAGGTGTGCTTGTGGAACGATCTCTTATATTTCTTCTTGTTGGAGGAAGTTGAAAACCTTGTTGATCTAGGAGTTGAAATGGGGATCTTGATTCAAGAGGAGCCCTACTACCACGAGTGTATCTTAGAGTCACCGGATCAAAGAAATGATCAAATTAGTTGTTCTTTTTACAAAGGAAATTTGTTAAACAAATCCCTAGTAGAGTTGCCAAAAATTTTGGGTTTTGGTTTGTACTTGGCATGAAACCACGATCAGGGGGACAAGCGAAGTCCCTCCTCTTTAATGGGAGAGGTTCCCTTATTGAAAGCATGGGTAAAACCTATGTACAAATACACAACCTTTCATTGATGGTTGTTTCCCGAGTATCTTGAAATGTGTTTTATGCAGAAAGTTATCAATACATGAGGATAGAAGATTTGAAGAGAGGAGGGAGGTAGAAGAAGACAATACTTACGAGGAAAAGAAATGTTAGAGAAAACCCTTATATGTATTGAGAAAATGAGATATAGAGTAGAACCATTCACATTTATAACGGGAAAAATCCGTAGAATCAAAGTTCTTGAGATTGTATAAACTAGAACACAAAGTTTCTAAGCATGCAATGATTAAATGATTCACATATCGGAGTAAGAAGGAAAGAAAACAAAGAAAAAGGGGAAAACCCTTGGATTAATTTATTACTGATTTGAGAATATCAAAATTCCAACCCGTCTGATGGTTTGAAAGCCCATGAAATAGCTCGCAAGAGATGGTTACAAATTCCTCGAGCAAGCAAGAAATGGTTACAAATTATTTCAATCATTCGCGCCTTTCAAATTCTTGATTGCAAAAAAGCGTTAATGGCGGAAAAACTGATTTTCAAATATATGGATGTTACATTATTTCACTAGTTTAAATATGGGCCATTTGATTTGCTTTTACAAATTTAAATTTGGGTTGCCCATGTGGAAGAAATTGATTGGATCGGCGCGGGGAAACCTTTACGTTTTATAAATTTTATAGCGAAAAGGCATTTTGGAACATTTTGGCCTGCTCATTCACTTTGAATTTTCAACGGTTAGACACATGGTGTTATCTGCTTGCAGCGACAGGTCACATATCACTTTTTAATTTTTACTTTTTATTTATCAAAAACTCTTAAAACTTCAAAATTCTCCACCGACCCGCATCCCTGCTTCAAATTTTCAACGCAGCTACACTTGGCACCATCGATTGGTGGCGGGCCTTAGGCATTCTTTTTCCTATCTCTCTGTGTGGGCTCGTGGTCCCGCCCTCAACAACTACTCCTTTTCCAAAAGGTGTTAAGTGCTAAAAAACTCCTGCAGCCCCGCCAACCCACCTTGGGCAAATAATACCATCTCAGGTCCATCAAGCCATAACTTGAAAAATATGAAGAGTTAGGAGGACTTCTTTACCTTTTCGAAAATGGGAAGAAATTTACCATATGATGAAGAAGTTTCTAGGAGACCAAAAGCCTTTAGACAGAACCATATTTCACAATAATTTGTTTTCAATATTTTTAGAGGCACCAACTCAAAATTTTAAGTCTAGATTTGGAAAATGAGGGGAATTTTGAGGGTGACAACATGCGAGAGGTCCATAAAGTAGATTTACGGGGGGTCGGATGATGATGCAAATCCTTCATTTTATTTTAGCGTGTAATTCATTACTATGTGCCAAAATTTGCTAATGATCAATGATGAAGAAGATAGACTGTAAAACCCCAAAACAAGAATCAAAACCTAAAAAAGAAAAATGAAAATGAATCGGTCAGGACTATCTCAACTACCACAATGATGGACTTACGAATAAGCACTACACTCCATCTCGGACCTAATGTAGTTCTAAGTTCTTGTGTGTGTAATTATACCCTAGGTGATCTTGTGCGGTAACACTTTGTGAAGTAGCGAGCTATAACTATGTGTAGAAAATGTAATAGAATGGTGGATGGAATAGAATAAAATTCCATTCTATGATGTGTGATGCTTGAGATGAACCAACCTTGTCCTTGTGATGGAGCTAGATGGATGCAAATGAGCTCTAGATGCCTTAGATGGATGCAACTCTAGGTGGATGATAGTAGTGACTAGTGCTTGGTCCCTCATTATGATCTCATAAATTTATATTTATATGGTTCTCTTGTTCTAATTTTGTAATTAACCCCAAAAGGCCAACCAAAAAAATATAGAAAGCTCAAATGGCTAGAAAGTGCCCAAAAAGTGGCGGGAAATTGTAAAAAGATCAAGTCACCCCGACTAGGACCAAGGCGCTGTTGGTGCCCCAAAGATTACTAACACAGACTGCTTTATCGACACTAAAATTTTCCTCCATGATTTCTATTTCCTTAATGTATATATTAGGAATAGGGTGTTGTAAAGTATAATTAGTAAAGTAGTAGCATCTCATATAAGATAACAACTCTGCCAATACGGTGCCCCCAATAATGTACAATACGGTAACAATCAAAGTACAATAGGAATGTTGTAGTAAAAAGTAAATATTTGTCTTAAGTGGTCTAGGTAATGTTAAAAGGGTCAAAATTCAATAAAGTCTACATGATTATGAATTAAAAATATTGTATTTGTAATAATGATAGGAGTGATGTCATAAATATCTTGTGTATTTTATTTGTAAAAAGTCTAAAAGGTGGAACCCATGTGAAATGATAAGGTTTATCTTATCTTAGAAGATAAGCCTACATGTAAATATAAGAGTTAATGTATGGAATATGATTGGCCAAAGGGAATCTCTATCCTATCTTAGAGATAGGGTGGATAAGCCCAAATTTTCTATAAATAGAGAGGCCACCCCTCTCATTTAGCATAGAAGGAAGTAGTGAGAAATATTGTATGAGAAAGTGTGTTGAGGAAGCCATCATTTAGAAGGTGTGTTAAGGAAGCCAATAAGAGGGGTAATTGTGAAGTTTCTCCCATGGTTATTATTGTAAGGCGAGTGGAGTTGGTAACACTCGGAGTACTTCATGGGTGAGATTGTAACAATTTCATGTTGATAATATAATTTACACTTGTATTTCAGATTTTTCATCATACCTTTGTATCATAGTATATGGTATTCTTGTATTATGTCTGTTATTGTGTTTTCCAGATTACTACCACCAAACCAAAAGTTGTGCATTACTAAATAATCATAGCACAAGGAGTTCCCAGTGGAGAATTATCATAGTGTTGGATTGGTGATGACATTTTGGTTCCGTTGCTGAGACCATTCCTCGTTGGTGGATTTTTTGGAGAAATATTCTCACTTAGTTCAAATCATTTGGAGGGTAACTTTGGTTTTACAAGTGCATAGTATTTACTTGTAGTAAATTCACTTTTACCGTGCATAGTATTTACTTGTAGTAAATTTTATTTTTACCGTGCATAGTATTTACCACAATATGGTCACTTTTTACTATGAATAGTATTTACCGCAGTAAGTCAAGTTTTACCATAGTAAATGTAAGTTTACCGTGGTCATTCCTATTTTACTTGTAGAAAGGTGTAAAGTCACTTTCTATTAGTAGTGATTCCAATTATTTGTGCACATAAGTCTTGTTTATTGTACTTGTGGGTTGGTATTTCACTATGGTTACTTTTGAAAATGGGAAAGATTCCTGTTTTTCAGCCCAATCTAATGAAGATGCTCCCTCTTTCATTCAAGAATTTAAACGATCTTGCATTTGTAATGGCCTCATAAGAAGGAGCAATGGACTGAATTTTTCCTACCTTTTTGGATGGTTCAGCCCTTAGGTGGTTTGAAACACTAGGTGATAATGGTAAAAACTCATGGGATTTATTAAATGAAATTTTTCTTGAAGAATTTGGTGCACAACAGAGGTATACAAATCTCATGATCAAGATCACAAAGCTAGCCCAAGGAGAGAAGGAGAAGATCAAATATTATCATGCTCATGTCCTGGAGTTAAGGAGAAAGCTCGATGCCTAAATCCGGAAGGAAGGATTAGCAGATGGGTTAATGAATGACATGGATAATCCCCTCTATAAGCACTTCATTCTTGGGATGAAGCCATATATCAGACAATGAGTGAAGTATGACCGCTTGCCCAACCACCCTCGAACAAGCAAAGGAGATTACTAGAAAGCAAAAAAGAAAACATGGAAGAGGATCCCAAAGAAGTTGTTATTAAGGCGGAGCCTACACCAACACCTTTGGTCCAGACACCACAAGCACTATTGGTGAGCAAAAATCCTCCCTCTAGTACTTCCATTAAGTATGAATATCTTGAGGAAAGGAATTTAGCTCCCAAACTTCCCAGGGAGATAGGGGTCCAAAAAGAAATATATATGAAGTTGTATGTTATGGTTGTCATAAGAAGGGTCATTATAAGTATAATTGTCATGATATAGCTTCCATGTATGGTACAAGAGATAATGATAAAGGAAAATCACTTGTGAATTATTTTTATGTATTATATAGGAGTATAAATAATGAAGTAGATGTGTTTGTGACAAAAATAATAATAATAAAAAGATAACCAAGATGAAAATGATCCTAAGAAGATGAAAGGAGAAAGTAGTAAGAAATATAGGAGAAGAAAGTTGGGTGTGCGGGATTTTCTGATTTCGCGAGGCAAGGACCATACTCCATCTTAGGATATCTACCCAAAAGGCATGTAAATATCACATATGGACAACTTCTTGCTATGTCTTTTAAGAAGAGGTGGGAGCTGCGAAGTGGACTCAATGCTCGATGAAGAAAGGAGGTTGAAGTCCCTATTTTGGAAGCGAGGCGGATCCCTACACTCCACAATTTGAGGTATTATGTAATGGTATTTCAATTCATGATGTCTTAGTAGATGGAGGTGCTTTTCGTGATCAATGTAATGACCGAGTCAGTAATGAATATATTGGGTTCAAAAATTGATCGCCCTCTTGAAAATTATGTTAAGGTCATTAAATAAGGGAAAACCTAAACCGAGAAGGTTTAGTTTCGGATGTGTGAATATCTATCATGGGTGTTGTATGTGTGGTAGAATTTTAGGTGATGAAGAATGGTACTGTTGTGTACCCATTGTTGTTGGGAAGGCCATGGCTAAGGAGAGTTCATGTAAGAAACTACTGAAGGAAGGCTTCATGACACTTAGAAGTGGCAGAGAGAGGGTGCAGATAAACGTGATCCCTCGACATCATAAGAAAGAACTTATGGATTCAAGTGATGAAATTGATGATTGGACGTCCTCGACTACTCTAGTTCTAGTGAAGTGGACACGAAGATGAAGAAAGTGAGGTTGATGTGTCGGTCATGAATATCTTTCCGGTCTCACTGAATCATGAACCCATCAAATTATCTGAGGAATAAATTGAAAATCATCTCCAGGAGATAAATATTAGTGATCTTTGTGATGGAGACGAGAAGGAATCCTACTTCCATATCTTTCGAAGGCACATGCACTTATTACTTTTGATTACAAGGAACTCCGTCAAGTAATTTAGGTAGAACATTCTATTGAGTTGGTAGATGGTGGTAAGCTAATAAAGTAAATCCCATATAGAATGAATCTTAATTTTTCTAAGACTAGAAAAGAAGAAATAGATAAGTTCAACGATACATGATTCATATTTGTTATGGAGAATTTAGAATGAGTTTCTTTCATTATGATCTCAATAAAAAATAATGGGAAACTATGCATTTGTTTTGATTACAGAAGCTCAATAAGGCAACAAAGAAGGATCATTACCCTCTTCCATTCTCAGACCAGATCTTGACAAAGTAGTTAGTCGAGAGTGCTCTAGTTTTGCAAATGGTTATAGTGGATACAACCAAGTTCATATAGTGAAGAAATACCAGCTCAATACTACGTTCACCACTCCTTGGGAATGTTTTCTTATAGAGTTATGCCATTTGGGTTGTGTAATGCTCCAACAACATTCCAACACCTAATGAATAGGGTGTTTGAACCCTACATTGGAAGCTTCATCAGAGTATTCTTGGATGATTTTTGCATCTATGGGAGCAAAATGGACCACCTGCACCAGATGGAGGTGACATTTCAAAGGTTAGATGAAGCACAAGCCTCACTAAACCATACAAAGTGTATATTTGGATGTTTTAAAGGCATGTTTTTAGGGCATGTTGTATCTAGATATGGTATTAGTATCCGATCCCGATAAAGTTTCAAAAATTAAATAGTTACCATTTCCTATGAATAAAAGTAATTTGAGATCATTTTTAGGCCATGTGGGTTACTATAGAAGGTTCATCAAGAATTTCTCAAAGATTACACAACCATTAACCTATTTTTTGAAGAAGGATGTTACTTATGAACTAGGAAAGAAGGCACATGATGCTTTTGAACAACTAAAGTAAACTTTGGTATCTTCACATGTTTTAAAGAATCCAAATTAGAGCAAGCCATTCATTGGGTATATTGATGCTTGAAATTTAGCACTAGGAGTACTCGAGCCAAAATGATGAAAATGGGAATGATCATCCGGTTTACTTTGGGAGCAGCACAAATGAGCAAAGTCTTGAGGTAAATTATACTCAGTAAATGAAAAATAAGCTCTAGCTATCATTTTTGTTGTAAAGAAGTTTAGAAATTAATTGCTAGGGCAGAAATTTATAGTTGTAGAAGATCATCGTTAGCTGTAAAATATATTGTAAATAAGCCTAACCCATCGGGAAGGATAACAAGATGGATAATTTTGCTACAAGAATTTTAATATGATATTATAGATAGGTTAGGATAGAAGCATGTAAATGCGAGATGCAATCTCTTGAGCCTATCATGGTTTAGGTTCATCTTGTGATGATGATGATTTCCCGGATGCAAAATTGTTATCCCTTGACACAATCCTAGTGAATACATAAATATTTAGAATTATCTGAATGATTTCAAGTTTCTTGATGGTGCCAATGTAAAGACTAAGAGAATATTACTCAAGCTTGATCGTCACATTCTATTCTACATGGAGTATTATTTCGGATAGGGCTTGATGGACAATACAAGAGGGGAGTTTGACGTGATCAAGGAAAGGATCTAACGAGAATAATTCCATAATGGTACATGTGGAGGAAACTTCTCTGACAAATTACAACAAGATGGATCTTGGATGCAGTTAACACTGCCAATTATTTTTAGAGATTGTTATAATTCTTGTAAGATATGTGATATTTATCAAACACATGGGAATTGTAAGACTTCATAAGCTCCATTAAGCCCTATTCTTCCACTTGGTCCCTTTGAAAAGTGGTGAATAGATATTGTAGGTCCACTTCCAACCACCCCCACCAAAATAAGTATGTTGTAGTTAATGCACCGATTATTTAATCAATTGGGTTGAAACTAGGCCCTTGAAAACAACTTCCATGGATAAAGTGGCAAGGTTCATGTATAAATGGATTGTCACTAGATTTGGTTGTTCATTAGAAATTGTAATAGATCAAGGAAGTCACTTCATTAATGAGGTGGTAGAATACCTCTGTAAACAAGTTTTCTATTAAGCACAAGATGACAAAAAATTACAAGCCAAACACAAATGGACATGTGGAGCGAACAAATTATGTATTGTGCAAATCCTAGCAAAAGATGCAGCTTTGCAGGTGCATAAGTGGGATAAAATGATTCATGTAGCATTGTGGTCATATAGGGCAACATCAAACTCAATAACAAGACACTCTTCATTTTAGTTGGCTTATGGAATTGATCCAGTTCTTCCTATTGAGAACTTGATATTCCCACTGTGAGAGTTATGAAACATGAAAGGATGGATGAAAGTGATTTGGTAAGAGAAAGGTTGGTATATATTCATTTCTTAGAGGAAATGAGGGAAAAAACAAAGGATACAAGTTATAAGAAGAAGATGAAGTAGAAGGAGTAATTTGATCAAAATATCCTCTGGTCTCCATTTCAAGTAAATGACTTGGTTCTAGTATATGATTCTTGATACAAAAAGAGAAGGCATAGAAAAATTCTTCCAAAATGGATGGGACCTTACATAATAGTAGTTGTGCATGAGAATGGTACATATCGACTGGAGGAATTGGATGGTACTCCCATTACGAAATGGGTCAACCACTGACAAGCTTAAGATTTTCTAGGCACCGACTTTAGATTGTCCATAGTAGTCTACTCCGAGGACGGAGTAGAAGCTAGGGAGGGGGAAGATGTCAACACTAAAATTTTCCTCCATGATTTCTATTTCCTTAATGTATATATTAGGAATAGGGTGTTGTTAAGTATAATTAGTAGTAGTGTCTGATAGAAGATAATGACGCTACCAATACAAATAACCACCAATAATGTACTATATGATAACATTCAAAGTACAAGAGGAAAGTTGTGGTAAAAAGTAAATATTTTTCGTAAGTGGTCCGAATGTAATGTTGAAAAGGGTCAAAAGTCAATAGGGTCTACATAATTAGGAATTAGAAATATTATATTTGTAATAATGAAAAGGAGTGATGTCATAAATATTTTGTGTATTTTATTTGTAAAAAGTCTAAAAGGTGGAACCCATGTGAAATGATAAGGTTTATCTTATCTTAAAAGATAAGCCTACATGTAAAGATAAGAGTTAAGGTATGGAATATGATTGGCTAGAAGGGATTCCCTATCCTATCTTAAAGATAGGGTGGATAAGCCCAAATGTTCTATAAATAGAGAGGCCACCCCTCTCATTTAGCATAGAAGGAAGTAGTGAGAAATATTGTATGAGAAAGTGTGTTGAGGAAGCCATCATTTAGAAGGTGTGTTAAGGAAGCCAATAAGAGGGGTAATTGTGAAGTTTCTCCCATGGTTATTATTGTAAGGTGAGTGGAGTTGGTAACACTTAGAGTACTTCATGGGTGAGATTGTAACAATTTCATGTTGATAATATAATTTACACTTGTATTTCAGATTTGTCATCATGCCTTTATATCATAAGTATATAGTATGCTTGTATTATGTCTATTATTGTGTTTTCCATATTACTACCACCAAACCAAAAGATGTGAATTACTAAATAATCGTAGCATGAGGAGTTCCTAGTGGATAATTATCATAGTGCTGGATTGGTGATGACAAGGTGTCCAATCAAGTGAAAAATAGTACAAAATGATAGAAGCAGTCCGGGCAAGTATGCGGTGAAGGTGGGAATGACGATAGATAACAAAATAAAATGGTTAAATGATGGGGATTAATTAGTAATTTCTTCTTTGAAAAACCATATGAATAGTAGTGTGAGACTGAGACTAAATAATACCCAAAGTGCATGATTTAGTGTCTACACGTAAGAACCATCTTTCCTTCCTCAAGCGGTTTTTAACTTATGTGCCTATCATGCCATTATTTGTGTCATGCCTTTTCTATCTTCTCGGCTCCATTGGGCATTAACGGGCTGCTCATCTAACTTCATCAATTTATCAATGCGCTCTTCCACAACTTGCTCATCATCTAGTCCTTAATGTAGCCAAATTAAGAACAACCAGATAAACTGCAATAAAATGAACTCCAAAAGAAAATAGATCTCCTTCTTCGTTCTCAAATAATGAATTACAATGTTTCCTAAATAGGAAAATAACTCCCAACTCGATTTGCCAAGTAAACTCTAGCTAACTCGACTAAATCTACTCTAGGTGGCGGAAATTACTATTTTTAAAGCAGCTTTACTAGAACATGCTATTCTTAGTAAGTTCACATGCTTATTCCTACGGGCACATAAATTGCCACGCATCTTCTACATCCCTAAATTAGAGGAATTGCCAACTTTCTAACTCAAAATGCAATTAATAGACTAAAATTAACTAATGCTCAAAAATAGGAAAAACCAAACTATAACTTAAATCCTAATTTTCGCCTCAAGATGGCGGATTTAGGGCCCAAAACGTGTCAAAAACTTGCCCCAACCGGTAGGGCGGGTTGCCGCTCACGTTCGTCTCTCATCAAAACACGTGGTTTAAAAAAAGCGGACTCAAACGGACACTCGGAGCTCAAGTTATGACCTTGTCAAGTTCCTCGCTAATTGGTGCATCGGTCCTCCTGTGCACACAATACGCAGGGATGGTAACATAAATTCAACAAGCAATATAACCTTTGCGCCAAAACCAACTGAAAGGGTGTGGCCTTATTTAACCTCTTATAGGAGGTCCTATATGCCCATAATACAAAAAATAATTTATCATCCCATTATTTCCTTCCAACATCATATATTTTTGTTAGTGTTTGTCCCAAAATATTGTTGAAGGATTGAGAAGCGATTTGATTGGCTTGTGGGTGATAGTGTGTTTTCTTATGGTGTGCCACCATAAAATCAGCCATCAATATTCTGATGGTCTCATTTAAGAAATGAGTTCCCCTATCACTTGTTAAACTCAATGGACATCCATACATGCTAATAATATTTTCCAAAAAAATGTTACTATTGTAGTTGTTGTACAATCATTTGTAAGTGCTTGCTTCTTCCCACCTTGTCGGATAGTATACAAGTTATATTATAGTACACACCAATCCTTCACACGGTGGGGAAATAGGACCTACAAAGTCAATAACCCATTTATTAAAAGGTTCAACACTTATAATATGCCTCAAAGGCATCTCATCTTTAGTTCTAAGCTTCCCAAGGCGCTAATAATGGTCACATGCCTTGACATATTATTTAATATCCTTGTATAAATTTTCCCACCAAAGGCCATCCATCAAAACCTTGTGCATAGTGGCATCCCTAGCATAATGACCTCCTGTAATTCCACCATGAGATTCTTCCATAATAGTCTCACACTCACGCTCCAAAACACATCGACACAAAAACCTCAACATGACCTAGCTTATAAAAATCTCCACCTATCAACTGGTAAGGTGTCACACATATTATAAGTTGATTATTTTCTAATGTATTAATCCCCTCAAATTCTGTCTAGTGTATAAGAATACTGCAATATCCTCTAAATCTACGGGCACGCGGTTTAACCTTAAAAGCTATGCATCAAGCATTGTATCTTTGATGCTCAAGCAAGCGTCCTCACAAGAATTGATTCTTGACAAATGGTTAGGCCCTGAATTAATTTTTCCTAGTTTTATAGTGTATACTCAAACTCATGAAATATTAGTTTCCACTGCAAATGCACCCTTACAAACATGCTTGTTGACCAAATACTTAAGTGCCATATGATCGATAAAGAAGATAAATGGTGTCAGCTTGTAAGTATTGCCTAAATTTGTGCAGTCGTGTAAATCATGGACAAAGCCTCGTGCTCAGTAGTTGTATAATTTTGCTCTGCTGGTGTCAATTTCTTGTTTGTAAAACGAATGGGGTGGTCTATAATTCCTTCTCTAGTTACGCCAAGACTACGCTAATTTCCATTCCGTAAGCATCAACGTGAACATGAAAGGGTTTATCCCAATAAGGAAAGTGTAAAATCAGGTGGCAATAGTAAACCCTTCCTCGTAATGTGCGTCAAATTCCTATTAGTGCATGTCATACCAATAGAATTTCTCCTTAGCCTTCAATAGTTCTTCCAAAGGCACGGAAATCTTTGGAAATCCCTTAATAATTTTTTCGTAATAACTTGTATGTCCCAAAAAATTGTGCACTTCACTTTGATTATTATGTTCCTCCAAACCCAATATCAAAACTACCTTGATCGGATCCACCAACATCCCTTCCTTACAAATTAATTGTCCAAGTAAAGTGCTAAAAGGTGTTACAAAGATGTAGTTATTAATATTAAGGGGAGATGCTTATTTTCCTACACCTCTCAAACACAAGCCTTAGATTCTCACAATGGTCTTTGACAAAGCCATAGACTATCCAATCATCTAGATACGCTTGCAAAACTTATGAATGAAGTCCCAAATGCTTGTAACACAATGTGCGAGAACACCATTGGCACATTATTCATTCCAAAGGGCATCAATATGTATGCAAAACTTCCCCATTCAGTGGTGAAGGTTTTCTTTTCTTGATTTTCCTTCACTATGTGCACTTGATGATAGCGAGAGAACCCATCTGTAAAGGAGTATATCTCAGGACTTACAAATCCCTCAAGTATATCCTTTGTAAATGGTGTAGGGAAAGGATCAATAAAGATGACTAATTAAGATCCTTATAATCCACACAAATCCTTATCCTTCCAACATTTTTAATACCATGACCATGGGGCTAACCCATTCGATTCCTTAATGGGATAAATTATACCAGACTTGAGCATTTTATCAATTTCTTCCTTTACCTTGACGCGTAGAGTTGATTCATCTTGTAAGGACTCTTCCTGATCGGACGCACACATTCTTTAAGTTTGATTCTCATCTCACCTAAAGAAGGGTATACTCCTTTAGCTCATTATAGCCCATGAATAAGTTCTCAAAATTCAAACAAGAGTTCAATGATCTTAGCCACTTCCTACTCTGACCAATAATCACAAATAATGACCTCCTTACGCTTTGTATACATTGCTCAAATGTTATCCTTATTCATTTTCATAGGATCATGATATGCATGCACCTTTGCATCTCATTGTGTCCATCATCTTGTGCATACCTTCAACGTGATTAACATCCGGGTTTTCTTCCTCATCATCATCGATTTATCAGGCATACCAATTTACCCTTTTATTTGTCTTATCGAACGAGGCTATTTCTTCTTCCTCGCCTCTTCAAGGTCAAGAAGTGCCTCTAAATCCATCTCTTGAAATATATTTAACATGAGTTCCTCATCCTTTGCAATATCTTCAGAAGTAAGGTACTTCATAATCTGCGATGCTTCATTAACCGAAGGCTTAGTACAAAAATAATCAAAATTATGAATCATATCGAAGGTCATCTCCTACCAATTAGTTTTTTCCATTTTCAACTCTGCATGAATATATCATGCGTGTGTGAAACCGCTTAAAGTGGAGTAGAACTTATGCACCCAAAGTGATGGTGGTAAGGCCTCCTATCCTCGCCAAAATCTCTCACAATCCCGGATGTGATGCGAGGTAGGAGACTTCCCATGGAATTCACATATATGAGAAGGTACATTTTTCCTTAGGAACATATTAGAAAGGTAATTCTCACTTCTTGCCATTCCAATAGGTTGTTGTAGACACCTAAATTAAGTATTTATACCCTCATCGATCGCGTGTGCATACTTTATCCAACCATCTCTCTTATTTAATTAAATGCCCATATAATCCTTATTAATTAATTAAGTGACGTTAATCAATTGATCATTTTAAAATCTTACATGCCCAATTATCCCATCCACATTAATCTTTATGCCCATTAATTAATTCATATTAATTTATTAATCCTCATCCATTTCCCTAACCAACCTTCTATTTCTATTGATTTTATCCTAAATTCATCACTCTACTTTTCTAAGCTCTTCTCCTATCTATTTCTATACCCTTACTAACTTAAATCCATCCCCAAGCAACCTAATCCTGCTTGCATGCTTTAATGCATTTAACTAATCCTTCAAAACACCTAAATCCTCGTCAAAAGCAAAAAATCATGCCCATTGGGAAAATTTCCCCGTAGTCGGCAAATGACCCAAACATCCTAGTCATTATCGGCCCCTCTAAAAATAGCTTCTTTCCTTATATTCATATTAGAAAATCGATGCATGCCATTCTCAAGCTTTCTTCGAGCCTGAGCAACCTTCCTTGTGCTCGAGCAGTTCTCGAGACATCCACACCTCTTGGACATCCCTTTAGTGTGCTTACATCACTCACGATCATCGTTCATGAGATATTCTTATTATTATCATATCCCTTTCCGTATCTCTATCGTATTATCACGTATTCTTTGCTTTTAACATCTTGCATATATCGAGTAGATTTGGAAACACTTAATAACCTTCTCCTATAGCTCCTTTTGCTTACAGGTTGCCATTTTTATCTTCTCATGCTCGGCTTTACACTTTTCTTCTACAAATAAGTCATGTCAATCCTCCCTGTCGCCATCGACCAGGGCCCTTTTTATCCATTAACCTATCCTAACTGCTCTTTTCCATCCTTTATCCTACTTCCCTACCTCTGGTTCTCTTCTGCAGATCCTTTTATAGTAGTTACAGGCCTTGATCAACTTCCAGATCACTCTCAAACCTTGTAGGTCTGCATATTTCATCTACAGGTTCAGATCCATCCTCCCAGTCAACATTGACCGCCTTTACTGCACATTCCGGGCCACCACCACCTGCACTGTAACAATCAATTCATAGTTATTGTCATCTAATCAACTTTAGATCAATTTTTGTCATTTTTAGATTCAATATTATTTCTGTTTCTGCATGCTCTTGCTGTTTTATTTCACTTTATCTAAACAAATGGGGTGAAATCCACTAAGGAAGTCAAAATATTCTTGGGTCCGCTTATTCTAGGAAGCACCCACAACTATCTATCTAATCAAAATCATTTCCAATCTTATTTGTAGGTATATCAAGTCATGCAGATCGAGAATCAACCATCTAGATCCTGCGTATCACATCTGAGGTAACATAAACCCTCCATCATTTCTGAGTTGCTAGTTTCTTTAGTAGCTAGTGCATTAACTTCATTATGAACAAGAAATTTGGACAACATTCTGGCACGCCTGGTGGGACAACCCTTTAGGTGGTCTCTTTCTTTTCTATATTTTTCTTTTTCCTACTAACACTGCAACATGAGGCTTCACTTTATTACTTGTTTGTCTTGGATTCGTGGCTTGGATCACTCATCACTCAAAATGTAGATGCGTTATCTAGGTATTCATCTTTAACTTTTGCATTATACTTTCTCTTCCTATTTGTGTTCTCATCGAAAATAACAGACACTTGTTTTGGCTTAAAAGAACCCTTCTTTTCTACATTCTTCTTGCTCATATAGTCTAAGTAGGGATTCATGCATCTCACATTTATCACACACAACCTAAACCCCACGAATCAATTAACACATCAAAACACTCCCTTTTTCAAAGTAGACTGGCGATTGAGATTTTATCACCCAACAGAAGCCAACTTAGATATTTCCTATCCACAACGTTCTTGAGACCAAACATAGATCACCTTCTTCTACGTCCTTTGTTATCCATCTCCCTTTTCTTTTTCACATTCTTAATCAAAACATAAAAGGAATTATTTTCTTAACTTGTCTATTTAATAATGGAACCAAAATTCCTCGAGCAGTTCTCAACAGTCCACCATGACCCCATCTAAATCCTTGTTTTCTTCCTAACCTTCTTCCAGTCCTATCTATGATTATCTCTATCGTAGGACCTTTCCTGCTAGATGATATCGACCAATGAATCATGTTTTATCCCCATCACCTCACACCATTCCTGTTTCTACCCCACTATCTTTGTCTCCATTACCTCATTCCCTTCCTGGGTCATCCGACATCACCATACCCACTTCACTTATGGATATTCCTCACAAGAACCCCATCTGTGACTTCCTCCTCCATAGATATCAATCAACACATCCTGTTTCACCTTATGACATCTCCCTTCATCTCGACATATTTGTCTTACCTGGGACATCACGTATGAGCCTTTTGTATCGACCTTCTCGTTCTTATCCCATCCCCATCATCTTACCATGATCCTACTTATCACCATGATCCTAAACCCCCGAGAATCCCATCTTCACCACGTGACATTCTCGCACAACCGTTTCCTAATCCCCCACTAGCGAGTTCATATTCACCTTCTACGTCGCATCAATTCAACCCATTCTCAATCAACACCATACACAGACATCTTCTCCCACATCTATTTTACCATCTTCATCATCTACCCCTATCTTAGATATTGTGCCAACCACCCCTTTAAGGGCTATCCTCACATCCACTATATCCATGATCCCATTACCTACCACCTTAACCTCCACTGCTTCTCTTTCATCTACATCTAGTCCTACTCTTACCACATCTGCATTAGCCTTGACTGCACCCATCTCTCTATCCACACATATCATGCCTAGAACATTATCTACATCTCTCCCACACACACCTGTCACCACGATTATTTCTTCCACATCCACAAATCCACCCCAGTATATCTTGACATCACTATCACATGTTACTTTACCCACGCCCACATCATCTTTTCCTTCAACACCTACCATTCCCACATCCACATATATGCCTCTTGAGATGCCCAAAATAAACATAGTTGACACTCATCCCTCTTCCATCTCTACCCAAACCCATCTCGCCATCTACCCCATCTCATATAGATATTATTAACCACATGATCCAAACACCCCTTTCTATTTCCATATCCACATCTATTCCTACTATCGATCCCACACCTGAACCTACTCAATCCACTACATCGGACCATGTTCCCCCATCCACATCTCTTCTACCTTTTCCTTTCCTACCGTCTTTGGATTCCTTACTGGTTCCTCTTTATGTGGTTCTACCTACACTTACTGCATCGACTATCGTGAGCACATCCCCATTATCTCCTTCTTCTTCTATGCCACCTACATTATTTAAGCAATTATGGAGAACACTTCAACTTACAACTACCATAGGTGATCATCTTATTTCATCTGCATGACCGAAGCTCCCACATCAAACCAATTCCCATCCTCACTAGAACAAATCATGCAACAATTACTTCCTCCATCATTACGCCCACAACCCCATGTTCGATCCTTTGCGAAATCATTGTTATCCCTGCTAACAACACTCCTCAACAACCCAAATCTAAATACCTTGGTATCTTCCTACAACGATCCTTGAGCACCCTCAAAAGAAGATCGACATCCCTCTTATCAAGACCAAATCTACATCTTCCATCCTAGGGCCACATCCCTCTGTCTTAGGACCCCCTCCTCCATCATGACCAATCAACCCATCCAAACAATTTGATTCCCTCATAGGGGAAACCCCTTCATAAAAATACCTCTAATTATCCAACCATCTAGGTCTAAATCATCCACCATCATTGCGTCTTCTTCTAGACCACCTAGAACTCGACCCAATCCATCTTCACCATCTCCATCCACACCATATTATAAAACCTTCCCTGGTGCCCACATCGAATCATATGTGGAGGTCATATGACATTTGCTTCAAACTTCTACCATCATGCTCCCACTTATCGTAGAGCCTTCAACCTAAACACATCAAGCCCTCATGGTTTGATCCTATTACATTTGTGTTTATCATCGCACCCAGGCCATGACACCGGCATTGTAAGGCCCTTGAATATTCTCCACAATCTTATTGAGCAAGAGGACCTCTTCGACGAGTCCCCTTCTCCATCTATTTATTCATCCATAACACATTCGATCCCTTTTCCGCATCTCTATTTGATCAACCTCTTGGGTCTCTTCACTCATCTACATCATCTCCTATCACTCCTCTTGACAAGGGTCCTCCTTTGTTCATCAATACTATTCGCCTTGATACACCATCTTCGTGACATCCATATCTTTTTACATCCATTATCCTATCCACATCCCTTTCACTGGGGGAGCATCTTCCCCATTATTGATCCTTTAGCATATTTTTCTCATCTTCATCGATTCATCCTCCCATGCTAGGGGACTTATTTCTAGGACTTGTTTGTTCACAGATTAGTTCCTTTCCACATTCAACATCATCCTATCTCATCTAGCTCGGTTTATCCGATTGTAATTTCATCCCCTCTTCCTACAACCACCTTTGTGGCCATATCTGATGTTTCCCTTTCAAAGCACCATGGCTTTATCTAAAACCCGCCATTGCAGTGCCTATTTCATAATATTTATTTAACTCATCTCATATGGTCCTAATTTATCTTATTCTACTAGGGGACCATTTATTCTTCTTAAACACATACCATTTGCTTCCTTAATAGGCATCACTTGCTCTTATTTTTTCTTGGTCATCTCATTTCATCTTCCTAACATGACGTTAACGTTGGTGGCCTTGTAACTTTATTAGAATGACACCACTCTAGAAAGGATCCAATGTGGAAACTTTTCCCCTAACTAGATTGGACCATACGTTATTACACATAAGTTTGGCCTCCCCACTTAAAAAATCGGAAGTGGAACTGCTTAACGCATTGCACTTGTGATCATTATATTTATATCACATTTACCAATGTGCTCTTAGTCATGTTTTTAAATCATTCCTCCATCTCAGCCCCCTCCATATCTCATCGTGATGATTTGGAATTCTTTGGTCTTCTGTCACTTCCTAGATGTGACCTTAAATATGGTCACCATGGCTCTTCCCATAGCATATTCATTATAGATAGGTTCTCCCCTTTGGTGGGAACTCTACGATCATTACGTCCATCACCATCTCATTCACCTATTGGATCCATGCAAAGGGTCCAATGGCGTAACTTGTACATTATTATCCCCTCCTAAGTGGTTTACTTAGCTAGTCGCAAATCTTCCCCATATAAAAGTAAAATTCATGGATGCTTAAATCAAAATCAAAACTATAAAAAATAGATTTATACCTTGAAGAAAAGATGTTCATGCAAAAAAGAGAGAAAAAAATCAAAAGCATGAAATCAAAATTGAAATCAAATAAATAGACCGATCCTCGAAGGACGACTATTATACATTATTCTTGTCATCCACATTTTGTATAAAGTATAACATACCCTCAAAGGATGGATACTCCTTGTGGCATTTGAAGTTTTCCCGCATTGATCAGCCTTCCATTTTATCAATCCTAAGAAAGATTTCCACATTGATCAAATTTTTGTTTCCCCTTCCCACCAGAGTCAAAGGGCATAGTTTAGGGAACACCACTTTTGAGGACCCTCTTCCTCTCGCATGCTACATCTCAAACCCTTTTGTCATGTCAATATTAGGTTTATGAGATCATCTCATCCATTTCTTCCTTGTGATCTATGAAATGACTAACTATCATTGGTTATTCGCTAACATCTCGCTTTGGCTGCATGTGCCTCAGCATTACATGGATCCTCTTTCTCCTCCTCTCCTCCCTCCTCAGCCCTCCGAGCTGCCCATGTTGCCATGTTCCAATCCGAGTATCTTGCTTCTACTCCCAAATATTCATCATCATCCTACGACATAACCTCCTCCTCCAACAAAGTCCGATATAATAGGAATCGACAAATCTCTATCCGATTCTCCTTCCCGTATAAAATCGTATAATGAGGCATTGATTGAACAACTCCAAACTCATCTTCTTACTCTCACAACCGAATGACCTCTATCATCTCTAACCATCTCCCCTACACCCATCTCGTCCTCCTCATCCCCACTAGCTCCACATCCACACCAAGACAAGCAGGGAAATCCTGATATGGCTGCCACCTAACTCCGATCAACATCCAACTCGTGAGTAGATCCACATACCAATCCACCCATATCTCGCCCCTATCTCCAAAGGCATGATCAAACCTCCATCTCATAAATCCCACCTCTAATTGAATATGGTCCCCAGTGACCCATGGAAGCCACTGATGGTCTAATCACAACAATAAGCTTGAGGCCCAATAATGTAGCAAGAATCCTACATCCAACTCGACCTCTTCTCCGCCTCACCTTGATCCAAATAGCTCATGGTAAACTCCGAGTTAGAAAGATGATCCAAATGAAAAGACAGCCAGGTGATCAATATCGCCATTACACCGCTTAATGCCCATGGAAACCGAGCTCCTCTTGATTCTAACAAAGCATAATGCGACACTACCATCATCACCATGTAAATAAAATGACTACATGGTACTTTGACTACTGATATCTCAACTCATATGAAAATCCCTTGAAGAAAGTCCGATCTGGGGTGCATCGGCTCCAAATATCCGTGACAAAATTTCTAATTAGTCATCACTAGTAATGGGAACTATCTCGCCCCGTATCAACAACCCGAGAATCTGATACACATCCTCCAGGGTGATAGTCATCTCCCCTGCCTTAAACCAAAATGTACATGTCCCGCTATCTCACCTCTCAACCAAAGAAATAATAAGCCCCACATCCTATGGGATCCTCTAATAATTTCTAAATCCTCGTAATCCAAATGTAGACAAATGATCCCACTCAACATCTGTCACATCCTCGTAATCTTCTCATATAGAGATGGCACCTAATCTCTTAGATATAGGGTCTCTCTATCTTGCAATCACAAACAAGACATGCATACATTAGATCTCTGATCCAAAATCCATCTAAAGTACATTAAAGTCCATCTAAATCCATTCTTAGAAAATCTAACCCTAGTTGACTTTGACCTAGGTCGGTCAACGCATTTTAGGTCAATTGACCTACTCTAACCATTCTTGAGTTGATTGACCTACTCGATTTTTTCTAATTCTAAGTCACCGTGCAAGATAAATACACTTGTCGAATCATAGTAAAATTTTGTGTTGATCTTCAAAATATGCTAAAAGTACATTGAGACTATGAAAAGTTAACCTACTGTGGTAGATAAGTGTTCCATACATCATAATCCAAGAAATATGTGTCCTAGAAGGCATGATCATAGTGAATATGATTTGAGATAGAGGTGTGAGCATCAAAGATGCTAATCCAAAGATATCATCATTCTAAAGGTGCCAAAGTTGATGAAATTAAGGATTGTAATGGGCTATCTTCTAGTTTTCTTCATGAGATCTTGAGTTGAAAGAACTTGCAGAGTTCTTATAGGTGTCAATGAGATAAATATGTCTTATTGGATGATTGTAGAGTCATCTTGAGATAGAAGAAGTTATGTTTGAGCTTGAGTCATGACTATGGAAGTGTAAAACTTTTGGTACAAGTTTGTGCAGGATCTAATTACTAAGTATGGAGGTTATTGCTTTGTGTTAGTGTCTCAGGTCTGTGACAAACACTAAGAGTCATCAAAATGCATAATTAGGAGTCAAAAACAGAGTATGAGAGATCTTGGACTGAAAGGAAATGGTTCCAAAGTTCTCAAGAAAGGTAAAGATAGGGTATAGTGGTGGTTAGTCCAAAATAAGGTGTTAAAAGGTTCGCCAAGTCCTGGGACTGTAAGAAACCAAAAGAACATGCTACAGTGTATCAAGCATAGGATATGGTCTATGAGTGAGGTATGTGTTCAAGAAACTTGTCTTAGTATGGGGTTTATATTTTTTCCTCCATGTATCATGAAACTTTGAGTTTGTGTCTTAAACTAAAGGTGTCAATGGTTGAGAGGTAAGAAGAAGATCAAATTTTAGAACTCACATTCGGTTGTCTCAAACATTGTCTAAAGTAACAAGGCTCAACAAACTCCTGTAAAGGTTGATTGAACATATCGTGGTGTTTTTGATTGAGTGAGTAAGGTTTCAAGGAATTATGTTTTCCTAAAAACCCAAAAGGCTATGTGAAGAGCCTTCATTTATTGCTTGGTCATGTGGTTCAACATCTATGCACCGCACTATTGATTTCTAGGAGAAAATGGAAGAATTTCATGGTGTATAGTTGATTGGGAAGGTGGAGTGGTGTTCAACATAGCCTCGTGTTGAAATTTTTAAATTCCATCAATAATTGCACATGAAAACCATTTTTTATGTCTTCTGGTTGCTATAATGGTCTTAACCTTGATCCTAGTGTTTGAAGAAGAAAATGGTTCGAATAAGGAGTTATAGGCAATGGAAATTCTTCAATTCTTGAATATATCTCTGCTCTATGCCACAAAACTCTGTGCAAAATAACAAATCAATTTCATTAAGGAACAAGTTAGAATTTCGTGATGCTTCCTCATGAATTCTCCATACAATCAGTGAACTCGGGTTATATTTTTGATGCTTTTAATACAAATCTCTTCGTTAAATGGTCTAGAATACCATCATCATCGATCATAAAATATTTCATGACTCGAATCAATTTGGAGATGGTATTGAATTGAGGTGAAAATCTCAAAGCTTACGTGATTGTGGAAAATTCAAACATGGCCAATCGAGTATCTTTTACAAATGAGTGCATGGTTTGAAATTGGTGTTCTAGATGAAAAATTTATTTATTGAAGAATGCATTATACCTTCTTGTAAAGTTTTTCGTGAGGTAATAGATGGTTGAGATTGTTTAAAGGTACAAATACTATGAATTTGACTCGCTTAACATTTTTGTTACAACCTAAATTTTAGAAGACAATCAAAATTACTAAGTTCTTCTCTTCTTAAGAAGGCGAAGTGACCGAGAAATTGAAAGACATTCTTGCTCGATGTAAGGAAGGAATTTGAAAGGTATTGGTCGCTTACAAGTTTTTCGCTCCTAATCCTAGCCTCGAGTCAAGTAGATGAAGAGACTCCACTTGGTCAAGAAAACAATCTAAGTCTAAAGGACATGAATATGAAGAGATAGGGAGTTGAAGATCTATGAAATGAGCTCAAACAAGGGTGAGTAAGTGTTGAAAAAATATAAGTAAGTAGAAATTAAGAAATGAACGAAAAGTGAGGTGTTCTTGAAAGTGTGTGAAAGACTAACTAAGAAGGTGAATCAAAATATCAAGTTTTGAGATACTCAAAAATTGAAAAAGGGTGAAATAGAATGAGATAACTAGATGATGATGACTTCGAGACAACTATGATGTTTCTAGGTGTAATGAAGTATGTGGTACGCTAGTGATGAAGATGGAGAAGTCAAGAGGTTAGTAAGGTGTGGAGGTATAAGAACTTGAAAAAAGGGGAGTATGTTTTGAAGACCTAGATGATGAATGACTAATTGTGAGAGATACAAAAAGTATTAAACTCGGCAAGAAGAAGTAAATGGAGTGTGAGACAATTGTATAAAGAAGAAAAATGATGTTTGAGACAATTATGTGAGATGTATGTGATATGAAGGAAATAGGTTAGTGATGCTTTGATGAGTAAGACAACACCGATAGACCTAATAACCGATAAACCTAAAATACAAATGTGTGTATGAAAAAACAAGAGTGCAGATGTGTATGATTGCAAAAAAGAGACTAAGGTGCATTTAGGACAATGTTAATTAAAGAAAAAGTGAAAATGCAGGGGTAGGTTTATGTGTGAAAGAAAAACATGAAATGCAAGGGATTGAGTTTGTAATCCAAAGGGAAGAATATAGTGTTTTTAGTAAACTAGAGTTCAGGTACAAGGTGAAAAGAATGTTGAAATGTTGATGAAATTACAGGTGAGGTAAGGAAGTTAGGTTGTAAATTTAGGGTCACAATCATATGTATTGCATCCAGAATGAAGAGTGATCACATAGTGTATTCATAATGAGTCAGTAGCTCGTGATAATAAGGGAGTTGTTTCTTCCTTGCAAGTTGTAGCTTGCAGAAGGTTAGTGGTTGCTAACTAAATTAATTTGGGGGTTGTAGCTTCCAACATCAAGTAGTTGCTTGATTATACTTTTGGGGTTGTAGCCTCATGACTTAAGCCGAGTTGCAGCAGCTCAACTTGAAATCATTGTAACACATAGGAAAAATTATCCACAACTAGTTCTTTGATTTCTGTGGGTTTTCTCCCTTTTTGGGTTTCCCACTTAAACCAATGTGTAATGTCTCTTTCAGTTGTTTGTGCATGATTTTTCTTAACTAGTTTGTGAAGTAGAAATATCTGGAAAGTTTTATAAGACACAGATTCAACCCCTCTCAAAAGATCCAAATTTCCAAGAAACTCACCTCTTTTTTCTACATGTTATGGTTGCTTGTTCCATTGTCTATATGCTCAAATGAGATCATCATAAAATATATTTGAGAGGCACATTGATCTTATACTCTTAATTATCATTTTTCTAATGATATATCCTCTTTTACATAATGGTAAACAAGAAATTATTTTTGCCCAATCAATTCTCGATAGTTAGTGTGACTTGCCGAGATAAAATTCATGTAATCACAAAGGAGAAGTTGTCTTCATAAAAATATCCCAAAATTTGGTTTGATCTCCTCATCTTAAAACATCATTACGTATGGGGAGATTACTTTCTACTTGGGTGTGTTGTTTGGTATTCACCTTTCTCGACGAGATATGTGGGATTAGGTTCTCAATGAAATAAAAAATAATGGGAAATTAGTCTTGCAAATATCTTTTCGTCATAGGAAAACTACTTTTCATGAATCACATCTTTTTGCCAATACTATGTATTACTCATCTTGCTAGTTTATTTCAAAATCAGCATATGGAAAACTTATAAAAATGATCTCGTAGTTTCCTTTGAGTAACAACTATGGTAAGAAATGGATGACAACTATATCTTGGGAACTTTGCACTCAACTTTAATATGTGTGTGGTCTTGGAATCATTGATCCACTACAAAAGGGAAATTCCTTGTTGATAAATGGATTGCAAGTGTTACCCAAGTACTAAGCCTCGAAGATACTTGTCGAGAAGTATTCAATCTACCTCCCATAAAGGGTCTTGGACTTCCAATCCTTGGGAAAAATATAATAAATGCGTATTTATTTGATATTTATGCATCTCTTCCTCTTAAATGCAATTTGGAAGCTTGCAAGAAATGGCCCCTCTTCTCTAATCTTATTATCAATCGCTTTGGAAAGGATAAAGTATCCATCAATCTTTGGTGGAATAAAGGTATTCAATCTTATGACATTCCCTTGTTCAACTAGAGTTTAGTGCCAAATATTTTAGAAAAAATGGCATTAATACAATTAAGGATATTTGGGATAAAGACAATGGACATTAGCTTTCTTAGAACCTATCGCATCATATATTTGGTTTTCCTACAAAACTTAAACTATAAGTATATGCTTCAATTATACATGTGATTCAATCTAATGTTCTCCATAACATTGTAGACAATCCTATTCACCTTGGAAATAATGTTGTTAGCCATATTAAGGGGTATTATTGTAGCCGCACTAAGGTTTTTGTATCAACTCATTCAACACTCATCTTTACTTGGAAGACACTCATAATACCAAGTGGTTTATGTCCTTCTTCAACTCTCAATGATGATGAATGACTAATATTGTTTTGTAATCCCCTAATGAGAACAAATTAAAATTATTGGGCTTATGTATTCTATATATCAAACTTCCTATTGACCACATTTTGTCCAAACTTGGCCTCATTGGCAGAAAATATGCCTTTTTCCACCCTAAAAACTATTCCCCGCCTATTCCAACATTTCCAATCCATATTTCAACTCTAGTCTTCTATCTCGCTGCGTCTCTTCCAAATATTCTTCCCAACAATTTCAATTATAAAATGTCTTTCTTAGAATTCTCTCCCCCTTTACCCTCTCAAATATTTGGAACACTTTGTAATTAATCATCCTCTTTTCATGTTTGGAAAAATTGATGCCAACAACTATATGCTAGTGAACTCGTATTGTATTAGTTATCCATCAAACTCATATTTTGTCTTATCTCTGTTTGTAGCTTGACCAAATCAACTAAGAATCAAGTGATGCATGATGAGCTCTAGAAGATAAAGGAACATATTCAACTACTAAAAAGAGTGCTTCAAGATCTTTGAATATTGTAAGTCAAGATTTGACTAGATTTATTTATATGTGGTTTAGTTTTTATGCCCTTGTTTTGAGGGTTGTATTGTATCACTTATGATTGGTTTTTAGTTGGCCTATTTCCTACGGGCCCTTGGTTTTTTTCCCTAATTTATCCTTTTGAATCTTGTAATATTTTCGTAATATTAACGACATTTTCAATTTTTTTACATATAACAAGAAATTAAAATTGAATGTGAAACAAAATGGAACTTGAAATTAAATTTTGAATTGGAAATTGAACTTACATGAGTTCGGAACAATACAAATGAAGGCATTCAAAAAAATCAAAGACTCATAAATTTAAGCGATTGATGAAGCTTTTGGCCTATGCAATACTGCTTGAATTTTAACATCTATATTACATGTATAATATTGGTTGCACTAAATATATATGATATATAGCTTCTAATAAGAATACATTGCAAATTTGAATTGTTTGGAGTTCCAATGTTGTCTACAAAGAAGGTATTGGGTCTATGCTACCATAGTCATCCATATCTATATACAAATTGTCTATTGAAGTCCACACTAAAGGATCTCAAATTGCAAGGCCATTATTCGTCACATTCCTCAAGGACAATAACACATTAGGAAGTAACACCTAGTTTCATATCCATGTAACAATCATGTATGTTGGCATTGCGACAGTCAAGTTAACCTACAATCCTTGTGTTTTATTATATAGGTAACAACACCTTATATTATTACTTGTGTTAAAGCATATAATCCGTGTCTCCACTTTTTTTTGGCACTTTTTGTACTTTCAGCAAAATATGTCCCACAGCCAAAACATGACTAAACACATAAAATGATCAAAATATATTTTTAAGAGTTTAAATATACCAACGCGTAAGGCATCCATAATTTACCTCCGGTTTTTTAAAGTTTTAATAGTTTTGTTAAATATTTATTTAATAGTCAGATTTTAAAATATTTTTGGCCGCCAAGTGGGACACACTTAATTTACTAACTGTGGGTCAATAGGCAGTCCATTACATGCTTTCCCATGTTTCTATTAGGGAAAGGGGGTGACCCTATTTTGGAAAAAAGGAGTGAGGACTTTGGATGTTTATTGTCCAAATGGAACTATGTAAAGTCTGTTTAATGTATCATAATCTATTTAGGATGAAGAGTGGGTTATGTGTGAAGCTGCAAACCCCAGCGGATATCGTTAATGTTCATGTATATGAAGGAATAATATTTCCTATACAAAGGAAGTTAGAAAAATCCCATTTAACTTTGTAGTAGCAATATATTTAGATAATGGAGTGAATTCGAAAATGAAGTTAGAGAGTGGGAAATCAAGTTATGTGAAGTTTTATGCAAATGTTTTACAAATGGAGGACTTAGGCTCAAATTTCTAGTCCAAATGGTGGATTATGCATTAGAGGAATGGATTCCATAGATGGTTACAGTTCAGGGATTGAAAACGTCTACTAATTTTGTTGTAGCTATCTCTCATGCTACTGCTTATGTTCATAGTTATGGTGGGGAGGATGGGAAATTAAGACGGGAGCTATTTTAAATGGAAAATTTATGGTGATTTCAAGTTTGTCTCTTTGATTGGGAAGAACATTAAGCTTACTATGATGTGGAAGAAATAATTAACCAAGACAGTTTGGCAGTCATATGTGAAAGGGTGGGAAAAAAACAGTATGCTCCAAAAAAAAAAAAAAAGAGTTTGTATAAAATGAAAATATAAGCGTTGGGAAAAAGATATGCTTGTCTATGGATTTTATGAGAGCCTTCAAATGGAATTACCATCAACATGAGGTGATGAAATATGAATTTGAATATATTGATATTTGCTGCCTTTTTAGTAATATTATGAAGTCAATCTATCAATATTCAATATTGTTATATAACATAAATTTATTGTCTTTTGACTTTTAACCAGTTGTATAAATTAACATCAATTGAGGTCCTTTCAATATATTTATATTTTATTTATTATTTTTTCACTATTTAAAAACTCTTACTTATTGTTGAAGGGAAACTAGTTTCCAACTAAATAAATGTATTTGGGAGATTCCTAATTATTTATCTATATATCTTTTTACTGTCTCTGAATACCCATCTCTTCTTTTCCTGAAAAAGAAGTATCCATAATCAGATATCTGTAATAATTACATGATAGAAACCCACTTGATACAACTTAAAATACCAATGGGCTTTTGGCAAGTAACATGTCCACAAATTTATTATTGCATTGAAACCTTACAACGGTACATCCAAACTTAATCTAATTTGCAATCACCATACAAATTGTCCTCGGTCTACATTCCAATCAACATTTTTTTTTTTGGTGGAAAATGCTTCATAATGAGTCACTTTCCAAAACACAAGCAAAGATGTTCACAAATCTATCAAATCACAATATATAAGAGGACTTATTAAGTTTGAAAACTCAGTCACCGAACCGGAGGTTTCACATAGCCGAAACCTTTTTCCATGCAGGCCTGGAAGAAATATCCTCCCACCATGCATTCACATGTTTCCTGTCTTTAATCAGATATCCCTTATCAGTAGCATTCACAAGATATTCAAGAAATGGAAGATGTGAGAGATCAGCAAGGCTATAAACATCCCCTGCCAAGTACTTGCTCTTTGACAGCCTCTCTTCATACACATCCAACACTTGACCCAACTTTTCAGCACTGCTCTCAATCAATGCCTTATCCTGAGGAACACCCATACTTGGGGCAAATATCAGCTGAAAAAGCAATGTAAAAGCATGAGGATTGAAGTTCTGCCCTTCAACTTCTAGCCACTGTTCAACCAATGCCTTTTCTTCCAAGCTGTTACCAAGCAGGAAGTTCCCTGTCCTGCATATTTCTCAGAATAGTATCTGAGAATAGCTCTTGACTCTGCACATAACCAACACACAATAATTCATTCATACCAAAAGCAAGTCTATATATATTCAATGAAAATCACATGCAAAGTGATACTCTACACTACCCAAATCAAGTGTATATATACACAATTTATTTATCGCATGCAAACCCAAATCAAGTGTGTGTGTATGTATGTATGTGTCTTATGCAAAATGATAATCTACACTACCCAAATCAGGTCTGCAAACATGCTTGAGTTATTCATGTAAGTACTGTTATGTTTTGTGATGTTTGAGGCCTGATGCTCCTTTTTATCGACGTGCTATTGAATCTTATCTTGACACTGTGCATATGGTCGTAGTTTTGAGTCATATGAAACCGATTGCATATGTATTACCGTGGTGTCTTATTGTTTGTTAGGTACGTGCATGTGTTGGATCTATGACTGGGGCATATATATTGAGCTCTATGTTGTGTGGACTACTTATTTCTTTCCATGGTGGGTTAGAGGTCTTCTTGTGGTTCACTCGTAAAAATGTGATGTGGAGTTTTGTGAGTGAGTCCACGTGTTGTCTTGTAACAAGTAATGAAAGTCAAAAGAAAAATTATCTCAATTTATTCTGCCTTGTGTTTTGATCAGTTGAATGTGGGCGTTACATATGAATGAATATATGATATGGAAAGAGAAAATCTTCACTACCCACAATTGTTCAACTATATAGAAAAAATATACAGTGAAAACAGTACTGCATAGAAATTTAGAAAAACACTACCCACATAATGTTTAAATCATTACCAAAGAGAGTGAGGTCTCCATCCTGGACTACTGGAACTTTTCCAAAGGGCTGCAGTATACATATACAAGTTACAACCAACTGCAACAAAAATGATATATGCCTTGTAATTAACAATAAAAAATGATAAAACATAATGAAATTATGTTACTTGTAAGGCGAGGAACTCTGGTTTTTTCTGCTCTCCTTTCATTAGATCAACATGAACATTTTCAAAGTTTATGTTTTTCTCAAAGAAACATGCAAGAACCCTTTTGCTGCAAATTGCATAGGAAGCTCCGTACAGCTTCACAGCCATTTTTTGATGGTTTGTTTTTGTTCTCTCTAATACAGAACAGAGACTAAAATACTTTATCAGATGGTTCTCTGTGCTCTATCTTTGAGATTTGCAATGGAAAATGTATTATATAGAAGATTGGGACTAACAGATCATCATTACCCAGTAAGGAAAAGCCAGAATTGTGGGTGATTTTGATGTTGTTTGGCGGAGAAAATTTAGTGCAAGAAACAAGACATAATATTTATATCCATAAATGATTAAAGATTTCACTAGGATTGTAAATTCATAGCTATCTTTGGAGGAGCTAATTTTCTTCTTTATAAAGTCATAAAATTAAATTTTCTAATATACGAAGTCTGTATTATTCTAGACTGTATGCTTCTTTTAATCAAAAGATTATTTTGGTTGAGTGGTGTAATTTTAATTAATTACAAAATTTTAATATTTTGGGAACTTGATATATTATAGAATAAGTTATAACGAAAGGGGGCCGGCTGGTTTGCACAAAATCGTCAACAAAGGTATGGCTAAATACAAATATTATTTATTAAAATTTCAAGTGTGACATACCAAACATATGCAATAGTAGTGTAATGGACACATTCTATAATGTTTCAACAAAAGATTTGTGTCTCGATATCAAAATTTCAAAACTCTCTTCATGAAAATCTATACAATCTTAATTTTTTTATTAAATTATATATTTTTATTAATATTTGTAACAAAAATGATATTGTTGGAATGTTTTATACATTTTGTATAGTTTACCTATTTATAGACTATGTATCGAGATACGACGTACAATGGAACACATTAAGTGAACCCATGATATAGGGTATCACCCTTGTTGGGGGTTCAAGGGACCAACAACCCACAATCGAGAATTCAGAGGTTGGCCCCTAAATTTTATTGTGGTCCACACACACACACACACACACACGCACGCACATATTTGGGCTCTAATGGGTGTTTTAACCCATGCTATTATATAATTTTATTATTTTGTTTTGGGAACTATAAGGGGTTGTTTTTAGGTCTTGATTTTGACTTTCTTATTGTATTGTAATAGTTTTGTTATGTTGTTATCTATTGATGTGCATACATAAACTCATAAATATATTACGATAAATTTTTTTTTGTTGTTATTGTATTGTAAACAATTAAGTTAATGAAATAAAGGGAGGTTATTATGCTTGTTGAGATTTTTCTCTAAAAAAATTCGCATGAAATACTTTGTATTGTGTAATCTTATTTGCATGCAATTTTTCTTGATCTATTATTAGATTAAAGATTATGTTAAAATTGTTTTTCTTATATAAATTTATTTGGTCAATTCTCTTCAAATATTTTTCTATCACCTACCTACCCCTATTTCTTATAGCTTGCAACTAACTAGGGCAAATAATTCTTATCTATATATAGCCCAACAACATACTATATATATCTTGGTTGGGGGAGAGGGCATCTATAGTTCTAGTTAGCACCCTATATATCCATATGGCACTTGCATATATCTATAGATGGACATCTATTGTTGTTATACATTTATCGGTGTGTGTCCAAATCTTTGTAGATGGGATTGGGGGATTGGGATGAGATGAATAATTTGTTATTGATGAATTAAACAAATTGATGTAAGGGTTTTGTATAAAACCGTGTAGGTTTTATAATATCAAAAGCCTTTTTGTGGTATTAAACTATATTATCAATAGTATTTAATTATGATTTTTAGAAGTTTATAAATAAGATTACGCACAAATGCACGCACACAAACATGCACACATGCACGCATATACATGTGTGTGTGTGTGTGTGTGTGTGTGTGTGTGTGTGTGTGTGTGTGTGTGTGTGTGTGTGTGTGTTCACACACACACACACACGCACCAACAGATATACATAGAAAATCACTATTATAAACAAAGTGAGACATTGGAATTGTTTCTCGAATGGATGGTTTGTATAAGTAGTGATGGGAGGAAGGTAAACTTCATGAAAACTTAACTTATATGAAGGTTGGTCGCTCATAATCATGGTGAAGGGGAGAGGTTTTACAAACCTAAATTTTGTATGGGATTGGTTAACTATTATGGTGTTAGTGTACATTCATGTGTGAATATTGATTGAATGGATGTTTTGACCAATTAAAGTTAAATGACTAAAATGCGTTAAAATTAAGCACAATCGAGATTTTAACAATAAACAAATAAATACAAACTTAATAGCCCAATAAATGTTGATAAGCACCTAAAATTGATCTAAAATAGATGGTATTGAACTTGAAGTAGAAAAGGAGGAATCGTTATCGAAAATGACCCTACGTGTGTGAAAGACAGGCTTGTAGAATGTTGTAATGTGTCTAGGTGTGTACAACCACAATTAAATAAGACATATTCACCTACTCAATTTGGATTGAAACTTGAAATTAATGCAAAATCAATTGATTCTTTTATATAAATGCTCCAACATTTAGATCCAACAACACATGTAAATGCTATAAAGAAATGATATTCAACAAGGGCACTATATGCTAAAATATAGTAAAACACTTGAGAGAATGAGTTGACTTAGTTTTTCTAATGTTTCACAAAGTGTTATGTATCTAGAAGTAGGTAAAATAAGATGTGATAGGGAAGAATATGATTTGTCTTTGGAACAAAACCTTGGAAATTCACTCAACACTAGCATGTGGTCCTTCTATCCCACTTAGCGCTAGTGTCCTGCCATGTTCTACTATGTTGTTTCTTTCTAGGTAATTTCTTCTTCTTTTTGTAATTGCTTCCTACTCTTTCACTTCTTTCAAAACCTTTGTGCACGCACCTATAATGATCAAAACCCTAATTTTTAATGTTAGTAGTCAAGTATGCATCGATAACAAAAGAAAAAAAGTTTGGTGGAGTAAGAATGCCCTTAGTGGACAACACCATTGTTTATTATGACAAAGCACTAAACTACATTTCCAAAACAAGGGGTTCAAACTCTATGTAACTCTCCTAACACTTGTAGACAATCTAAGTGAATTCAAATCTAGAGTTCTTCTTCCTACATTTTCCCTTGTGCTTGAAAACCAATAGCCGATGTAATTATAGATGGAATGTATCCTTCATGGGTGCTAAATAAAATGTTAAAGTAGAGTGCTAAAGTAGAATCCTTGTAGATAGATATTACTAGAATTAAAACCCCTTGAAGCGCCCTTTAGTGTGTAGGTACTTGATAGCTCACTTGATTTGACTTTGAGGTACTCAAGGATTGACACGAAATTCTCCTAACCTAGTTTGGAGTGCTTTAGACTTGAATGTGGGTTGTTCTTGCTAACTTATCTTCATTTAAGGAAGTTTAGAGAAACATTTTTTGATATTTGATAGATATATGCTAGAGGAGAGCTTAAGAATACTAGGTGAATAAATTAGTATTTCTAAGATGCTTTCATACCACTCCATGGGATATGATTTCTCATCAAGGCCAACTAGGAAGGGAAAAAAATCTTAGGAAATTTTGATAATTAGACTGGTCTAGAAAGAATTTCCATGTAGGATAGAATTGCCAAGCACTTATGTTCATACTAGATGTCAGTGTTCAATTGGAAATAATGTTGAAAGTGAATATTTAGATAAGTATGATAGGGGATATAAGATGTGCATGTGAGATTAATTCAGTCCTATATGTGTCTGAGTAGCTGAGAGAGAGTATGAATCATTTTCTCGAGTCTCTGGGATAAATAAGGTGCTAATTTAAGCTTCATTTGTGCACACCAATCATGATTAAGATATATAAACCAAATCAGTATTATCAAACACCTAATTACCAAATTTAGGTGTCTACATTCCCACTCCCCCATTAAGATAATAAATTAATTTTGTATTTTTAAAGGAAAAATATACTTGAGTGTTCAAACACACTTTGTTTTGTTTGATTGTTACGCCCTACACCCTTAGTCTCAGGTCATATATCGGGATATATCTAGGTGACATGTGGCTAATATAATATCCTAACATATAATATGTATTTATGTTTTCATATGCTTAGTAGATTGGTCTTGGTGCATTTCATAGCATAGTAGGGTATATATAGGAGTTAGTAAGTAGTAGATGATCATCATATTCAACATTTGAGTCTTATCAGTATAGTTTGAAGGTTTCCCCTCGAAGTGCCTAAGTCATTATACTTGCATATTGTGATCATTTCTCTCCATTTTAATGTTCTTTGGTTTACTATTGTTGCTGATATTCAATTATATCTAGGTTATTTCCTTACAAGTGGTATCAAAGATTCAATTTGGACTAGAATAAGGTCAAACCATAATTTTTGAGATTCGGCTATATATCCCAAACAAAGGGTGAGTTTTTCTTCAATGCTTTAGTTGGAAAAATAATTCAAGTAAGATTCTCACAAAATGTCAAGATTTTTGACCTATTTTGCACAAGTCATGTCCAATTTAGGGTTTTTCATAAATTCACTTCACATGTTGAAAATTTTGGAATTTGTCTAAGTTTCTTATATTTTTGTAAATCTTATCAAAAATTATCTAAGGATCATTCTTTATGTTTTACTCATATCACCCAAAAACCATAACTCCAAACCATAAATTCTTGCTCTAAATCTGGTACACTAAGTCTCAAATCCTACATCATAATGGATAGGTCCATTAGAGGCCTAGGAAAGGGGAAATCAACTCCTAAGATGACTCCAAATAAGGAAAATATGGATTCCGAGTCTTCATCTTTTCATGTATTGGAGGTCATCGTCAAAAATTTATGAAAAGGTAGAAAACATGGTGAATAAGGATGAGATCAACCAAAATTTTCAATCATGAAGGGTCAATTGAAAGAAAAATTTGACAATAGCTTGCACTCATTGAAAAGTGAATTGGTGGCCATTAGTTCAATCATAACTACTTTCATGAATTCCCATTCAAGTCACTCAAGTTCCTCAATCAATGCACACTAAATTCCAAATCATCCCAACTAGGGTAGATCATTTTCAGCACAACCCAACCATGTTGGATCTTCTAACCATATGATCCGCTAAATTGGCAAGAACTTGAAAAGGTCATAACGTGTGCTCTGGGTGTCCATTTGAGTTTGTTTTTTTAAACCACCTGTTTTGATGAGAAAAACAAACTGGTCAACCCTCCCTACCACCGATGGAGCAATTTTTGGCACATTTTTGGGCCCAAAATCTGCCATCTTGAGGCTGAAAATTAGGATTTAAGTTATAGTTCGGTTTTTTCCTATTTTAAGGCATTAGTTAATTTTAGTCTATTAGTTGCATTATGAGTTGGAAAGTTGGCAATTCCTATAATTTAGGCATGTAGAAGATGCGTGGAAATTTCGTGCCTGTATGATTAAGCATGTGAACTTACTCGAAAATAATAGGTTCTAGTAAATCGCTAAAAATAGTAAATTCTCGCTTACCTAGAGTAGATTTAGTCAAAGTTAGTTAGAGTTTTCTTAGAAAATTGAGTTGGGAGTTGTTTTCCTATTTAGGAAACATTGTAATTCATGATTCAATAACGAAGAAGGAGATCTATTTTCTTTTGGAGTTCATATTATTTACAATATATTGAGTTCATTTAGAATTTGGCTGCATTACCATAGTAGAATGATGATACAAAAGGTGGAGATTAGAAAATTCAATGGTAAGGACCTAGTCACATGGATCAACCAAATAGAGAATTGTTTTGACGTCTGACAAGTTCCAAGTGGACAAAAAGTGGTATTGAAATCCTTATATCTAGAACTAGAACAATTCATTTGGTATAGATAGATGAGTGAGTAGAAGAAAACGAAGGGTCTCCCTATTACTTGGTCAATATTCACATATGAAATCCAAATACGCTACAATAACATGGTTACAAAAACTAATTTATCCAGATAAATAAGCTACAAAAAATGATGACAGTCAAGGATTGTATTCAACAATTCCAAAAATTTTCGTTACATGTGGATGACATCTCAGAGGATTATCTATATAATATATTCTTAGGGGATCTCAAGGATAACATCAAAATTTATGTTCACCTACTTAATCTAGGTTCAAAATTAGAATCCATGATAGCTTCTCGTTGGGTGGAGGAAAAAGAACTTATCAAACAAATGAATTTCACTACTAGCAAAGAGAGTATAGTTCTAACACAATCAATACCTCATCCTACTAGGTTGTCTATTCACAAATTAAAGATAAACAAAGAAAATACTTATGTTTCAATTGTGATAGAAAATACAATAACATGCATAAATGTGTTGAAAATAAGTTATTCTACATTGAGGCCATTAATGATGATTTCAAAAATGAAGAAACAAAAGTAGAAGTGTTGTACGAACTAGTGTTTAGATATTCCGAACCAACTTTTTATTTCCATGCAATGTTAGGTGTTATCTCCTAGCAAACCATCAAGGTAAGGGGTATTTTAAAGGAACATAAGGCAATAATATTGATCAAATCAAGGAGTATGTACATAATTTTATCAAGAAATAGTTAACAACATTTGTGAACGATATTATTTTCCCACCTCCAAAATTTCAGGTTATGATATCTAATGGGGCACATTCGATTGCTCAGGGAAATGCCATAGTGTTAAACTTGAAATGGGAGAATACAATCTTGTTTCCCTTATGTTTTTGTTCACATGGGTGGAGCAATATTGTTGCGAGAGTCAAATAAATCACAACCTTTGGCATAATTGAAATGAACATTCAGGATTTATTCATGCATGTTTGTTCAAATCGCAAGATGTTAGAGTTAGAATGGTTACATGTGAAGTCACCTCAAAGGGTAAGATCTCATGAAATGTAGCTAATCAATGGCTCTGCACCACAATTATATTTAATTGATGAAAATATTCACCATATTTTTAGGAAATGCTATACAATTATTCGATTGTTGTGGAGAATATGCCATTAGCTAAGCCACCTATGAGAGCCACTTTGTCCAAAAGATCTCCTAATTTTCCACCACCATCCAACATCTCAATAAGAAAATCCAACCATATGTTCAAGCAATCAAAGAACACACCAAACATCAACAAGAAATGTTATCCAGATACCCATCACATATAAATAGATAATTTACACTACTTAAATCAGGTTGTTTATGCACAATGAACATCTAGTAGAAAGTGTTAGCGAATAATCTACTCTACCCAAATCTGATTTGTATTTGACTATGTGCATATCCGCCACACCAAAAGTCTTATATAAATAGATAAACTATACTTGCCCAAGTTATGTCTAAATATATACATAATAAATGTATCACATGTATACCTATAAAAATTTACTCACCGTTGTCACCTTTGGATACTACTTCCACTTCACATCTTCCATTTTCGCCACCCTCAAACTTCTACATCCTCTAACCACTTCTTCACCCCTCTTCCTCTCCCATTGTTTCTCTCCCTCCACTATGACTCTTTCAAAAGATCCCCTTCGATGTTTCCATTGTACATTTCACATACGATTGCTAGTAAATGTATCACATTTCTTCCTATCAAAATTTACTCACCTACCCAAATCAGGTCTACATATATACAATGAGTCTATCTAATAAAAGTTAAAACCTCGCACACACACACACACACACACACACACACACACACACACGAGTCTCTAATAATAAGTGAAAACCTACACACTTCCCAAATCCAATTTGCATATACACGTGATAATCTACACCTTCCCAATCGTGGCTATACATAGAAAATAAATATGTAACATGAAAAGTGGTAATTTACATTACCCACATAGCATATATATAATTACATTGACTTATTTATATCTGTAATAAATATATAGCAAGACAAATGATAATCTAGAGTTGCCCCATAATGGATCTCATTACCAAATAGAAAAAGTCTCCATCTTGAATAATTACACGCAATGGTGTAAAGTGTTACTATGTACCTATAGAAGTGGTATGCAGAGTTAGGATTAATCAAATATAATATTATATTGTATTTAATTATAAAATAAATTATTACTAGCAATCACATGTGTACAAAGGTAAATGTGAATGCCGAATGGTATATGTTATTTGATTTAGAGGGATAGTTATTACTTTTGTAGTTGATGTTGATAAGGGGTGTGATTGATTTTGTAAGTGTAGAAATATAGATGGGCCACTTAATTTTAAGGTTGTTTCTACATTTCAAACTTGTTACAAATTCATACATGAATACATTTGATACCGTTTTTGATAGTTAATTAATTTTATAGTTGATGTTGTATGTATTTAATTCGGGTTTATTGTGTTAGTTGTGCATTGGTTGTTCGGTTGGTGTTTTGTTGAAAAACCTTTATTGTATAGTTGATAATGTGTGTGATTGATAGTGGTAGTGTAGGAATATAGATGAAACATTACATTGAAATGTTGTATGTGTACATTTAATTCTGTTATAGATTCGTACATTTAAAGTTACAAATCATATTTCACAACATCAAATACATGAAGATCTATGTGCACATAATGAGACATGTATACATTTGCAGTATTTATATCATGAATGGTAGCCTTTAGTGGGAAATTTTAGTTTCAATAAATATGATTACATTTGATACCCTTGAACGGAAGTTCTGCTTTAGATACAAGAAGTGTTGAGTATAGTAGTAGTGGAGGTGCTATCAAAGTAGAGGGTAGTATTTACAATGGGTTGAGTGATAGTAGTCTTGCTTCCTCCTTTCTTCTTGCTCCAAGTGTTGGTACGTGTGCCATATTTGAGTACCTCTCGAATGAAAAAGCAGGGAAATGCACATTTGCAAGCTTAGGAACTCGAGAAATATGTGAATGTCGACCACCGCCAAAGGGTCCCAATGTTGATGGTTGCTCTATGCAAAGTAAGTCCCTAGGACTTGTCGATAGTTAATCCCTAGGCCATTTTAATCGACAATTGTCTTTGATTACCTCTTGAAATAGGGGGTATGGGAATATGTAACGAGATGGAGGGATCCCAAAATGGGCCGTTGTGTCTATCAAATTTGACAACAACAAAATAAAGGTAATGCTTGGTGGTCGCATTGATGTGTCAGTACATAATGCTCTGATTGTTCTCAGAAGCACCATTTACGAGGCTTGTGTCAACCCATAGATTTTCAATAAGCATGATTTTTTGTTGTTTGCACAACAAAACTTTTTGTTCCAACTGATCATCATCGATTTCCCCGGTTTAGTCCGCCTATTATTTTTAGCAATGGATCGGGCGATTGAAATGTTCAACGCCTTCAACATCCGAAGGTCAGGGGAGTCCACTGTACATTTTTTTGCAAACAAATGTCGTAAGGCCCTTAAAAATGTTGAGCTCTACCAGAGTTGTGTGTGTGTGTGTGTGTGTGAGAGAGAGAGAGACATTAGGAGTTCCCAATCCTCAATAAGAGGGGTTGAATCTCACATGTGGAGTAGTAAATTCTGAATGAAACTTGTGCATTGGTTGTTCCTTGTTGCCGAAATATTATTTGCAATGTAATGGAAGAATGGAATCCCTTCCAAAGGGTGGCTCCGTAGGAATTACTTGCATAAAGAGGACTGTCCAAAACCGGTGGTAATTGGTCCGAGGTCGCCGAGGAGGATGATTGATATGTTCCCAAACTCAAATGTTCTTGAGTGTGGGAAAGCTTCGCGTAGCCTACTGTCAATTTTTCTTAGTAACTTTGGGCCGATGAAACTCATTTCATCAATAAGAACATATTCTATATGTTTCAACGACTCTTAAAAAGACGATAATGCACTACCTTCAAGGGGTTTTAGTTCTTTGATTGGAATACACGCAAGGATGTGTGGATTGTGGATGCCGAGATGTTGAATGTTGAAACACCGGTAGGGGTGAGCACAAGTAGAGGTGAGGGAGATGTGGTTGATGTTGTGAATGTATTCTAGATTTTATTTATCAGAAATGATTTTTTTGTGCCACTGCCTCTTGAATTATCAATCTTAGTGGAGGTAGATGTGTTTTGTTTGGCTTTAATGGTGTAGTATGGTATCAAGAGCTAGTTGTTGTTATGAAGACAAAGGAAGTGTGGAAGATGGTGGTGTGGCCTACATGTTGTTAATTGTGTGCCTTTTTCTCTCTTGATGAATGATGAACCAGCTTTATCTCGCAAACAAAATGGAGCAAGCTTATATAACTTACATGGATAGAAATGATTTCATTTTGTATAGATTTTTAGACAACCAATCGTAAAGTAATATCTTATTAGAATTTCTTTAGAAGAATTCCTTAAGAGTTATTGGGAAATTGTTCCTCTTCCTTAAAACTCTAATAGTCTTACAACACTTTGTAAGGCTAGTAAAATTGGAGAGAATTAATAGAGGCATTTGTCATCCCTTCGTTATTATGAGGTCCTTATGATTTTGAACAATATGGTAAACAACAAATAAAGTATAATAGATTTTATTCAACGGTATAGTATAATGCATTTTATTAGACAATCTACTATAACACATTTGGCATTTTTTAGGCAATCTAGCATAATGCAAATGTTCCAACCATTATTTTTCCAATGTTCTAATCAATCTAGAGAAACATTTCATGTTGGAGTGTAATGCTTACAATGACATTAAGGCCTAGTTTGCTAGTACGATGGTTGTTGCATCCTTACAAGATATTTTCAGCGAGAATATGGTTGAAAAAATAGGAGCTGATTATCAAACTCACCAACAGGAGATCGAATGTTAGAAAGATCTTTAGCAAGATCTGTTGTCCCATAGGTTGTTTTTGGTAGCCTCGTAGACGTTAAAAGTGCATCTTCTTCTTCTACAAGAAGTAAATGCTACATGCTCTTCTCTAAATACTTGAAATTTGCTTTGCCTCATAGATGCTTTTTTAGTAAATGAATTTCTTGCTTTTACAACTTCGATGATTATCTTATTACTTGTATATTTATAAACTTTTAAAACTCAAATTACCACCCAATTGAACAAAAACAACAAATCATTAGTCTAAAATCTTGAAGGACTTAGAGATTAAGGATCAAAAGGACCCACCATGAAAAAAAAACTAATATGGCAGTGGAACCAATAGTCCAGATAGTTAACTTAACACCTATGTGGTAATTAAATGGTGCCACGTAAGTAGTTGAAATTTTTCTTATAGTTGAGTCAAATCATGTATTTTATCTATAATTTTCATTTTATGTGTTTATTTGAAAGGAATGCCACCTTTTGAATTGATTTAAATAGCAAATGCAGCACTAAAAAAATAGTTAAACCTAAATTTGTGCATTGGTATTCTAAAAATGGAGCAGATGATGTGTCGCTTTTGGGTTGACTATTTTACATCATTGATAAGTACAAATTGTGCAATAATATAAAATTTGTAAAACTACTTTTCATTTAAATTTGCTCTCAATATTTTCCCCTCAAGTACTCTCAACTATTAGACCACCCTCAAATAGTAAATGTTGTGCAAAAACTTTAAAAACTGAAGGTAAGTGAACAAAAATTAGGTGCCTAAGAGACCAACTTCATGGAGATAAATATATTGCATATAATTAACATGCCCACAAAATTGTTAGAGGTTAAAAGCTCAAATTTTATTTTAAAACCACAAATGTATTACTGACCTCAAAACCTCTGAAAATGCTAAATCTAATTTCCAAGCAAACAAACATGACTCAGCTTACCTACTTTCCCATCAACAAAACTTTTAAGCTTGCCTTGGTGTAAGTTGCATTAGCAATCTCTTCACCCTTTTTTAAGTTGTTCTTTGAAATAAAACACTAGTCAGAGTTGTCTAGCAATAAAATATCACTCCAAACACCTAAAAGCACAATGGTTAATACATCGTTCCACACATATAAAATATCCATAAGCAGGGTGCCCGGTGTATTATCCAACAAAGCACACTTAAAAGAGGATTTTTTTATTTTGAAACCTTACCCATCTAATCCATGGCTTCACATACTCAAAATTTTCTTCCATGCAGGTCTAGAGGAAATATTCTCCCACCATGCATTCACATGTTTCCTGTCTCTAATCAAGTATCCCTTATCAGTAGCATTGACTATATAATGTGTAAATGGAAGATGTGACAGATCTGCAAGGCTGTAAAATCTCCTGCCAAGTACTCATTGTTTGACAGCCTCTCTTCATACACATCCAACACTTTACCCAACTTTTCAGCACTGCTCTCAATCAATGCCTGGTCCTGAGGTACGCCAATCTTTGGGGCAAATATGAGCTGATAAACCAGAGCATAAGCATGAGGACTGTAGTTCTGCCCTTCAACTTCAAGCCATTGTTCAACCAATGCTCTCTCCTCCAATGTCTTGCCCAAAAGACAAGTCCCCTGTTCTGCATATTTCTCAGCATAGTACCTTAGGATAGCCCTGGACTCTGCACATACCCATCACATATAAATAGATAATTTATACTACATAAATCAGGTTTCAACACCAATCCGGGGTGCTTGGTAAGGCACTAACAAATTTTCATGGCATATGATAGCCTCTTTCAAGAGGAGGTCTTAATGCACTTACAAATTTTCATGACATATGATAGGCTCTCTCAAGCGGAGGCTTTTAGACTTGTGTGGCACTTATAAATGTAAGTCCACACCAAAATACCAAACCAGGTTGCTTGGTAAGGCACTTAAAATTTTCATGACATATGATAACCTAACTCAAGCAGAGGTTTTTAGGCTTGAGTGAGAGGTTTGTTTATACACAATGAATATCAACTAGAAATGTTATAAATAATTTACATTACCCCATCAAATTTTTGTGCATATCCACCACAAATAATCTCATATAAATGAATAATCTAAACTTTCCCAAATCACACTTAAATATATATAATGAATATATCACATTGAAAATCTACACCACCCAAATCAGGACTACATATACCTAATGAATATACCCTATCTAAATTTACTCTGTACCCATATCAGGTCTGCATATATACAATGAGTATATCTAATAAAAGTGAAAACCTGTACACTTTGCAAGTCTGGTTTGCATATACACTTGATAAGCTACAGCCTACACCACCCAAATCAGGCCTATATATAGAAAAATATATATAACGGGCATAGTTACCAAATACTGTGGATTTTATAAAATTTTCTATATTTTTGCGATTTTTCAATCCAGGTATTAAACAATGTATTTTTCAAGATTTAAATAATACAATACAGAAAAATTCAAAAATTTAATAGAGGTGGATCAAAAACTAAGAAAAATATAAAACTCAAGGATGCGATCTCAAACTTCAAAATTGTAATTTGTTATGGACATACACAAATTCTTCACAGATCATAATTTTGAATCTGCTGTATAATTATGTTTTAACTAATAAAAATTCTAGATGATATTTTTAAAATATATGATTTACCGTATTTTTTTTCCATATTTATCATATTTTTAAATGGACTGTTTTTTTCTATATTTGAGGTTCACCATTTAATACTCTCCGTACGAAAGTTGCTACCTTGATAATGGAACAAGTGGTAATCTACATTACGCAAATAAAACATATATAATTATATTGAGTTCTATATATCTGTAATAAATATATAGCAAGAAAATTGATAATGCAATGAATATATAGCTAGATAAGTGCTAATCTACAGTGCCCACATAATATTTAAAGATATAGAATGGATCTCATTACCAAATAGAGTGAAATCTCCATCCTGAACTACTGGGACTTTTCCAAAGGGCTGCATGATAAACATACAAATTCCAACATAATCAGCATTGGGAAGTTCATGAAATTTGTGCTCTATATATGCCTTGTGTAAACCAAGAACCAGAAATTAATGATATTATAAGGAAGATCAGTTACCTGTAACGCAAGGAACTCTGGTTTTTTCTGCTCTCCTTTCATTAGATCAACATGCACAATTTCAAAGGCAATGTTTTGCTCTAAGAAACATGCAACTACCCTTCTGATGCAGGATGAATAGGATGGTCCATGCAGCTTGACAACCATTTTCTTGCCCAATACTTAGTTCAAGAAAAAACTACTACTGTTTTCTGGTTGATCAAGAGCTGTAGGTCCTATGCATTTAATATTGTTGTAAAGAAGAGGTATTATATAGAAGAGGGGGGGGCTAAGTAACAGACCATTTAAGGTAGGATTTGGTCTGATCAATTTGATTTTTTTTTCTGTGGATATGATTAGGAGAGAGAAAATGATCCAGATTTTTACTGACTTTTCAGTGAATGAGCAAAATTTATTTATTTTCAATAAATTGGTAGGTGAAGAAAATTAGTTGTAAGGGTGTGTGCGATTTTGACGTTGTACTAGGTTTGGTGATCTGTAACATTATTCCAATTTCCACTAAGGAGGCGACTGTTGAAAATAAAACTAGAGTTGTTTCCATGTTCTTAATTTCAATTTTCATTTTTAAAAATAATTAAAATGTGACGGCCGTTTAGACGTTTTTTCTGGTTAAAAAATACTTAATATTTGAAGTAATTGCATATTTAAAATGTACCGTCATTTTTATATGGATTTATATTTAAATTATTGTAATATGTAAATAAATATAGAATAATTGATATTAATAACACAAATTTGTATTTTGAAAGGCACTATTAAAAATGGCGCGAATTTAACCCCTTGTTCTACCCCTTCTTTTACCGAATGAAGGGTGTCGTGGCCCGATGCTAACACATGCCATAAAATAAATGGTGCAGATTATATTGTCGTATATGCGTTGATTACAGATATATTTACACCATTCACGGGACGCTTTGACAAAAGTTACCCATTTGAAGGTCCTCGTATATGAGGTAAAATGTGTGCTCGAGGGCATCGAAAGCGCATTTGTATGCGCTACCCAATGAACCCTGCTACTACCTAGGCCACCTTTGGGCTCCATGTATGGATTTGTCTCTTCGATTTTTTTTTTATTGACCAGTATACAGCCTTGCAAAGGTTTAATTGTTTATATTGTTTATTTCATTCGAACTACACTTTATTTTCTTGTAATTTTTGGCGCCCATATGGTGAACCACATGCTTGATGATTTTTCCATGTGCACATCCCAAAGAGCAATTCTCAGACGTCATCCAATGGCGCGCTCCTTGGGCTGTGATTAAAATGCATGTGTGGGGACCTTGAGGCAACATTATGGCAGACTTTTGTTCATCACGGTCAAAGTGGCCATGAAACTACCGCGTGGTTTCAATCTCTGACAGACATGGTTGTAAAGGGCGCAGAATTGTCCCAACTCTCTCACAAGTTGTTTCCTTCGCCTCACTCTCTCGTGGATGAAAAACTCACTAAAGGGTTCCTCACTTGAGAGTCAAATGGATTCGATTCGAAACCTCAGATGCAACACAACACATAGGGTACGCATACGAAGAGGTAAAAATTACCAAAAGTGCTCTACCGTACGTGATTTCCCCTGTGGAGTAGGGGGTGCAACCAAGTCTTTGGTGAGGTTGTTGAAAGTCTTGTCCTTTACATTATTATTTTTGACTAAGAAAAGACAGTTTTGAAAATCCTCCAATCAAATTGCAAACAATTAACTTAATTTTTATAATGGGCAACGTTTGTATGTTTAACTCGTATGTGCTTGAAATAGGCTCGATGATGTCATCGAGAGCAAGGTTTGAGGGTATAATTTGTTATCTCATGTGTGCAACCTAACACATTCTTGCCTTCTACGACTCATCATCGCAAGGCATACGCTTTGGCTGTAACAAGGTTTGTGGATTAAATCGTAATGAATAAAATTATATATAACTTGAACCCCTCTCAACAAAGTGGATTAAATTGTAATGAATAAAATTATATATAACTTGAACCCCTCTCAACTCTTCTCTGAACAACTGCTTTTATCATTGTCATTGATTGTCTAGCCAATGGATACAATTCGATTCATTTTGGACCCTCTCGAGGATTGTATAGTGGAAGGGCTACCAACCAAATGAGCTTAAATATGACCTCGCTCCCAAAGTCAATGATGAAGGGAAGACTAGTGTCCAGTGATTCCCATATCATTTTTGTTGCATGAGTATGGAAATGGACATAGAGAAGGAGAAAACCAAATGTTTTGATCATGCTCCAAAACCCAATAGGTCACTGCCCCGACAACTTTTATGGAAGAAGACAAAAAACTACTTTAGGGAGCTTGTTCACAAACCGATGAGCATTTCAAATAACACACAGAGAATCTTTTGATCACCATCCTTACATGCTACTCCAACTCCAACAAAGGCAAGGAGGAGGGAACAAGGTGTAGGTACAATTACAGTAGAAGCAACACTTTCATTCTCATCATCATGCTCTAAAGTTGAAATGGATCCTCATGAAGCCAACTTTCAATTTCATCTATATAAATGAGTTTATAGTTCATGTTTTGTGAGCAATATCTTCTCCGAATTATGATGTTTGTTAAATATATTCTCCTCCCATAAAAATCATGTATGTTAAGTATTTGATCTTAAATATATACTCCTTTATTTCTTTTATCCCTATAAGAGTGGTCAGAGAATGAAAGGATTTGCCTACTTATCTCTATAAAGTGGTCAGTAGAATGCAAAGATTTTCCTACAATTAAATACCCATTTTGTGTCTATTTAATAATGAGTTTCTCCATGAGATAACAATTTCTCGAGCTATTTCCTTGAAAAACTTCAAAGCCTCGCTTTTGAAAATTGTTGTCACTTGAAGTTGCACCCTTTGCTGAGACCAAGCTCAACACTTCAAAGAAACATGGGATGATCTCTCAATGTGTGACTTGATTGTATGAGATTAACCTCTAGAGAAGGCCTACTTCCTCTACCTATCTATCCTAATGCTAACACTACTCATAAGCTAAGCTACAAACTGCAAGGGAAAAGGGGTAGGAGGAATATATGAAATGAAACTAAGCTAAGGGAATGACGATGGTGCCATAAAAGAAAGGGGATATCTCTCGCATATATTGATAAAAGATATACACAATCTATTACATTAGTGGAGAAGGGCATTGAGAACATTACATGTAACTACATCGTAGGTATGCAACTCATGAAATCTCGACCTCCATTTTGACATGGTGAATTTGAAGTCGGAGATGATTTTTACAATTGAAACTAAGTTTCTTGTTATAGAGAAAGAAAACAAGAGTGATGGAGAAGATAAGATCACACGATATGAAGAGGATCAACCAATCGCCACCCACCAAGGACCATTTGTGACTTAATACTTGTAGGAAAGCATGGGTGTCTAACATTGCTCTGATTGCACACCATTAGATCGTTTGAGGATGTGGACTTTTTCATGCAAGATTTAATGTTGGTGGTTGGAACTAGTTTGCACACTGAACCGAGTTGGGGTGGATTTGTAACAAGCCACATATTTAAAATGATTTTTATCCTTCTTTCTATCCTTTATGATTTTTTATTGTCTCTATTGTGATCCACGACCTTGTTTGTATCTCCATGGTATTTTGTAGCATTTAGAAGCTTTCACATGATCCACAGATTTGTTTGATTTATTCTCTTGATCTGCGATCATACCTTTGTTTTTCATAGCCTCTATTTATACCATGGGTATTCTATTTAAGATTTCTCTTTACTTCATCTCCCACCATCTTTCCGTAGTTTCCAAATCTTTTCGTAACTCCTTTGTCACGCGGATTTTAACTTTCCTTGTTCCACAAACAATCGCCCCATTGTTCCATGGGTTTTCTTTGGTATGTGCAATTTCTGTTATTTCGTGGCTTTTGTACCTTGTGTGACTTTCCTTACTTTCCTCAATGCTCAAGTTTTCTAACATTCCCACGCTTAACGCTCTTTCTACTACTTCATGGTGTGGAGTGGCTCTTTTTCCTAGTTCCGCAACATCCTTTGTTGTAAAATTTTTCTTTTTGTTAGACGGGTTAGGAAAACCAAATGTAATGCTACACTTTTTTGAACTTTACGGAACACTTCTTTTCAACTTCTGCGAAGACTTACTTTTGAACTTTCATAGAACACAGAGTTTTCCACTTCCGCAAAACACTAAATTTTCACTTCTCTAGAAAACTAACTTTTTAAATTTCATGAACACTAAGTTTCTCCATTTTTTCCTCGAAAACTTCTTTTCAACTTCATGGAAGACTAACTTTTGAAATTATGCGAAATACTAACTTTTAAACTTCCGTGGAAGACTAATTTTTGAACTTCTGTGGAACGCTAAGTTTTCACTTCTGAAGAACACTAAATTTTTTATTCCCATGGAATGATTTTCTTATCCCCATAATGTCACAAAGTACTTATCCTTTGTTACGTGGCTTAGGTAAACATGTGTAACACTAAGTTCTAGATTTTCGAAACACTAAATTCTTGATTTTCTCAACTTTTCAAATAAAAAGTGCTTAGGTCATCAACTTAAATGAAGTTGTAAAAATAGAATGGGTGTTGTTTTGGAAAAGTGTTTGGTGAATTTTAGGGGACATCTTCTTGCTAGATGAATTGATCAATATCCTAACATATCCATTGGGCATGGAGTCAAGCATACATCTTAAACTAATCCCAAAATTTTAAAACTCACCTTGAATCTGATGAGGAACTCGAACTTGACATTGTTTTGAAATTGATCCTTAGAGCTTTGAAAGAATACCACTACGTATAAATTGCTGCAAAAATCTTCTCGATTCTCTGCCCATCAAGGTGAATGATCTGGACTATGTACAACTACAAAGAGGCTCACATAAACTATGTATAAAAGAGAACCATACATGATCCAAATGGAAACATGCAGAGTGTGTAGAGAATTTTTTATGTAAAACAAAACATAAACTACTCCCACTCTAACCAAAAGTAAATAAAGCTAAACAAATCCAAATATTGACCAGGAAAAGTAACTTCCCTTCCATAAATAATACAGCCATGAGATCATTTTTGCAACTAGATAAAGTTGTGGAAGTGAAAACATGACCCATACTCCCTTTTTGCTCAAAGTATCATCCTCAAAAAGAAAAAATACCTCCTTTGGTTGTTCTAGATTTTGTTTGACAGTTCTTTGATGACATTTGGTGCTTTGAAAATCTTCCTCATGCTCTAAAGTGAACATGACTCGGGGAAACTATCTTCTCGCTATGATTTAGATAGATGTTTGATTGACATCCAAATCGAAGATCCATTGACTGATTTTTCTTATTCTCCCATATTTTCCAATTCAGCCCCATGAATGGAGCTATCTATTCAACATTTTCCTCATCATGGAGAGGGTTTACAAGTTGTTTAAACTTGTCTTCATTTGTTTTCCCTCGATAACAAGATCTCGATTAAACATTGGGCTCATTTTTATCCTTCTTGGCTTCAAATAAGAAGTTTGACAACTCAAAAGCATCATTCTCCTCAACATGAAGATCAAACCGATTTCATGTATGATTTCATCATCCGCCTTCTTCTCCTCGGGGATCACCTCTAGACTTGATGCTATGAATGAGGGAAAAATTGATCAACATATTCATCATCAAAAGATAACAAGAAGCTCTCAATTATCTCTCAGTGATGTCAAAGCATTAGAATCTAAATTTTCCTCCATATTCTTGTGCTCTTCAACCTTGACCTCCTCCTTTTTGAGCTTAGCCAATTCATCTTCCATCAGAGATCTCTTAAGAAAAAAACAATAAGTTCTCAAAAGGTTGGTATTTCTTCATCCATGCTTTCAAAGTCAGTTCATTCTTCAATAGATATCCCATTATTAACAATAATCAAGATGACCTCAACTCGATTTTGATGCATTTGCAAGGGTTTGACTATTAGGTTATTTGTGAAGAACCTATTTGAAATCAAACTCCTATCTCCAAACCTCAAACTCTACATTTGATATTTTTTGTTCGATCTTTAGTTGACTACCCTCCCAAGTTTGTTTAATCATGAAGCTCATCAAGGGGGAAAGGAGTGAGATTTTGAATGATTTTGCAGAATTTGAATGATGGAGGATGTGTGATATCCTCAGTGCAAAGGAGGATGACTAACAAGAGGAGATTTAAGGAAGCTAGGGATATGATTCTTTACCTAAAATGGTGAATGTTGAAAATAAGGAATGAGAGAGCTATATGATGGTAGCGTAGTATTTCCCCATTGACAAGATTTCCTATAACTAGATCGATAATCTTCCATTAAATCATTCCACTCTTATATCTGATTTGAGGATTCAGCCATTATGTCTAGCTTATGTGGAGGTTTATATCAACTCGGTAGAAGACCACCCCATGGAAATGGATCCCTAAAACCAATTCTAGTTTCCTTGGTTTCACACGTTACCTTTTCCTTTAAGCATGGTTTCCTTTTTTATTTTGGACCCACATATGGAGATCATCATCGTGACATGAAAATGCCCCATTTTCTGCATACCCCTATTCTTGAAAAACATCATGGTTAATATGATAACCATATGGGTTAGTGGGGGTTGGATCATATGCATTTCGTCATAATAAGACTCATAGATCTAATCAAGAGGGATATTTTGGAAACATGGAGGTGGAGGGGAATGATATTGCTAAAAAGTGAGGATCCCAATGAGGAAATGAAGTCATGATTGCACAACTTCATGAAAGTAAGGAGATGGAAGATTGGAAATGGTCTACAAATGAGAGAAATGGGTTTTGGATCACCGGAGTCACCATATGTGTTGAAATGAAGCCTCCAAAGGCTGGATATCACCAAGACACACACCAATCTTAGTGAAGATGATGTAAATATCATTAAAATGACCTCTACCGTTACAATTATGTTGTCACTTGAAGTTAAAACGTTGAGTGGTTCCAATGGGTAGTTTATTTTCCAATTTTTCATCTCATAAGCATACTTGTATACCACTTGGGAAGAGATTGAGTGATTCCACTGGGTAGTAGATCTTCACCATCTTCCGTAGATCATCACTATCCTCATTAGAGAGATTACCATATTTTGTTTTCACTATAGGAATAATATGTTCATTAGGTGATCTTATGGAAGGAGCCTCATCAAAAAGCTTACCATTTTTAAGCCATACCTAAATCTTTGTGAAAAATCTAAAACATTTAGGTATGGCTTGATAATCTCCATGTTATATCAGTCCTTGAATTTTAGGAACCCCTTACCTATTTCATTTGAGCTTCTAGACATTCGACATGGCTAAAATGCCACCCAAAACACAACATTTAACATTGTGGCCTCCTACTTTGATAATATTTCCTTCTCATTATGGTTGGACACCTTAAAAGTAAGGTGGAATCCATAATGAGATGGTATCACCCTAATAAAACTAAGTAGGAAGTGGTGGTTCTTATGTCAAAAATGCCAAAAATGTGATTCCTCAAACCATATATTCATGGTGGATCATCCCATGGATTCAATGAAGGAGTTATTAGGTCTTAGTATATATGTGATTACCGCTATTGATATCTAATATGTTTTCAAAGGGGGTGATATCTAGAAGGAAATTTAAGATCTCAAAGAGAATTTTCTTGCTCCATCCCATACAAGGATGAGCCACCAATTGCATAAAAACATTATAAAAATGTAGAAAAATATCTCATGCTTGGACACTAAGCTAACCGTAATGGAATTTGTTTTTGTTATTTGTCTTTTTTCGTGAAGTTTTTCTTATGGATAGGCATATCTAATTTTTCAATATCAATTTTATCCTTTATCACCACATGGTGGGATATCTATTTTCTAATTTCCATGTTATCCTTTGTGGACCCCATAATATGGTGACTTTTATTTGTAGTAAATTTTTAAAGAATATATGATTTCTTTGTATTTAACTATGATGGGAGCCTAATACTTACACTCAATTTACAAATAAAAAAATCAAGAAATTTTTCATTCATGTAATCAATTTTATAAAATTGTTTTGTTCTAGCAAGGAAAACACAACTCGATGAAATCAAGATTTTGGATTGGATTAAAGATATAAGTGGGAGTATTGAGGGTTTTGGATTGTATTGAAGATAGTAACTCTTATAATTGACCTAACCTAAATAGAATATAATTAGTGCCTTTTGTAACTAGCCTAACCTAAATTGGTATGTCAAGCCATCTACTCAAAAATTGTATGCAAATATTGTCAACACATAATTTGGTTTCAGTGGCCCTTTGGTCTGGGATATAACAAATAATTACATGCACAAAAATAGCTTTTTATCATAGATCAGTATGCAACATATAATGTGTGTCAAAGTCTAATTTGATTTGTAATTTCATAAATGAATTTTGATCACATCTACACAAGCAATTTAAAAATATTATATTATTTAGCTAGGCAGATCTAAACAAGTATACCTAAATTGCAATAAAATAAAATAAATTATCAAATATACATTTTCAACATTATAATTAAATTAATATCATTTAAAAATATAATATTTTTCTAAAACAACATCAATGTGATGCATGGAATTTTGACTAGTCTATAATGCTCTAGACATTAATAGGATCATATGTGAGAACATGCTTGTTATGATGACATGAGAATCGATTAGACAACATTTTATTTTCAAAGAGTGAAAATAAACATTTAGTGATTTAGATTTAAAAATTGCATGTTTTATCAAGCATACATATAATAAGAATGAATTGGGATGAAAATAAACAAATAGATGGATAATAATATCAATTTAGCCCCAAAAAGGTAATATTCCATATTAGGGTAAGCAATATATTTATATTTATTAGTTAATAATTAACATTCATATAAAATATAACTATATTAGAATTTTGTAAGGTATAACAATATGAACTCGTGTTAAATGGGAGAATGCATAAGAAAACAAATGCACTTATCTCGATTGATGCTTAGAGAGATGATATGACAATGACATATGAATGAGACAATGAAATCATCTAGAAATGCATTTCTTGATCTAGGAATGCAAACCGAACTCGAGATGCCACTATTGAATATGTACGAAACCATTTGGGACTTATGTACATGTTTTGAGGTTCCATATCGATAAGTTATAACATTTTAAAACTTCGTGTCTCGATGTGAGCCTCTGAATATGTCTTCTTATTAAAAGCTAGGAGTCACGAATGTGTAAAACACTCTATACGACCAAAAATGGATTCAAATCTAACTATGAGTGGGAGGCCCTTCAAAATGTTAGTGGTTGGCTTGAAGTGCAATTTTTACACCACCTACATTAGCACTACTCTAAAGAGGCCTTCGAATGGCTATAGTTTTATACCTAGAGATGTGACATCTAAATGAATGTAACTATCATTGGAAATGTATGTGTTTGATAATGTTTTGTATTTCCTTGACATGTTTTCATGTGATATGGCTTTAGAACCTTGTATCTTCAAAATCTAGATTCTTGAATATGGTTGATAGTGATTCAAACCTTTGTAGGGGTTACTCCTAAAGTGTGTAACTAGTAATTGAGGGAAATTTAGTAAAGCTTAGAGGGATTTTGGAATGCTATCTTCTTGAGGGGCTATTATAAGTGTCAAATGGATAAATGAGTGAATTTTTATTTCTCATATAGGAGTTCTTATATATAATTTTACATTAAGGACAAGACATGAGGAAATTATCGACCCACACAAAATATCAATTTGAGAAAATGATCACCGGGTGGCTTGGTAAAAATTGCCGCCTGCATCGAACCATTGATAGTTAAAGCAACAAGTGTGTCCCACTTAGTGGGAAAAATATTTTAGAAATGTACTAGTAAGTATTTAAAAATACTTTGAAACCTTATAAAATTCAAGTGATTTAGGAATGCGCCGCACCTTGGTATTGATGGATGTCCTTAATACCTTCATTTAATCAACTTGTTGTTGATGTCATTCTTAAACCATGGTCGGTCCAATAGAAGTTAGAAATAAGGTGAGGAATGGTAATCAACAATTACCTGATTATTTTTGGGGTTTTGTAGAGTGATTTAACCGTAATATTTATTCTACTTGAAATGAAAACCTATTTACTTGAGTAGGAAAGAAAACACACTTATTGAATGGAAACTTCTTGGAAAATAAAGTGTTTATTGAATTAAAATTAAACTTTGAATGAAATACTTTTAAATAAAATGAGAAACACACCTTTCTTGAATTGAAACATTATTTAATCTACTTGTAGAATAAAAATTATATTTAAAGGAAAGTTTCTTAAAAGTCGAGATGTTGGAAGTAATTAGAAACAACAATCATTCATAAAATTGGAAGACACAAAAATTTTGTAAGTTGAAACTCACAACACCTTCACAAAATCTAGAAACAAAAATGAAATAACATAAATATAAATTACCACAACACCATTCTTGGTTCCTTGATTGAGTGGTCCCTTTCTCTTCCTCGGATCAAGATATAAATTCCATACTCAAATTATCACAACATCAAATCTACATTAACCTTCAAAAGTGAGTTCAATCTATATCATAGTATATATATCCTATCCAACTGGTAGATATTGGTTATATATCCCAACATTTACAAAACTTATTCCTAGAAACAAGCTATCCTCGTCTTTTAGATTCATAGTTAGAATCTAATTTATTTAGTTCTAGAAGTGGTTCCACATTGCTTTCATGTTTCAAGGTGAAACGGTGGAAGAAATGTGGAATTGGAGATTTATAAGATTTTAGTTACAACCATATTTATACTTGCCATTAAAATATCCAAAATGTTCTCATGATCATCTGTACTATAAGTTCCATTTCTACAAGGAGAAATGCTATATTTGGGTCATCTTGCGAAACTTTGAAACTAGGCTGACAACTTCCGGAGCCAGCTGGTGAACTCCGGAGCCAGACTGGTAGAATCCAAAGATATGTTGTATATTTCTTGTTGCTTGCTTGCCAAAAAAACTTACTATTTGGTCATAGTGTGCCTCTACATGCAAAAATGAATACTTTCCATGCAAATAGTTAGAACAATATGGTAAAAACGACATATTGACTCAGACATACTAACCAAGGAAAACATACACATTTTCTACTTTAGATTAAAAATAAGTTATTGAATGCAATGGTATCGATTCGAGAAGGAAGATAAATATGGAGTAAAAAGGGTCATTACTTGAGTATAATGATCTTGTAAGTCCTAAGTGCAAATTATTCTATGATGTCAGGATCAAACATTTTGTTTTCTATCTTTTGGCTGAGATCATACTAAAAATTTCCAGGCATCTTTAACCGAAATACTAAATCCCATCCTTTTTTGAACCAAATTCCGTGCCATTTCTCAAATTGTTTTGTATAATAAGGGGTTGTATTTTTCCATGGAGACATATGACAAAGAATTAGTGATGGACTATATCTCATAACTACCCATTTCTACCATTGTGCTTGATTGATTTATGGAATTAATTTAGCAATTGTTCTATCCTCTATAAGCACCATATGAGGTTGGTGGGAGATATTACGTCCTTCCTTTAAATGGAATATTTAAAGTATCCCACCTTTTATCACATGCTTCATATGCTCTATTCAAATTCTATTGAGTGTAACTCCAAAAATATGCAATACTTATCTAGATGGCATGTGAATGATGCCATCAAGACTAGGTTGATAAGCAAGAGATCTAAAATTTCTAATGAGTTGACGAGTACTTGGGTATTAAGGTCTCATACAAAGGCCTAAAGTTATAGGTTGTTGAAAATAATCATCATTCCTTTCTCCCCATGTAATTTGATTATGCAAGGTGGAGATGACAGAGGCCTAAAGTTATAGGTTGTTGAAAATACTCATCATTCCTTTCTCCCCATGTAATTTGATTATGCAAGGTGGAGATGAAAGCTTTGAGTTGGGATTCTCTAACATATAGGTTAATTAGGAATCCAAACATATGCCCTAGAAGAAAGTTGCACAAATGAAGTTCACACATTAGATTTTTTGTTTTGGAGTGCAAGAAATATAGGCTTCCATGAACTCTTTCTCATCTTCTAAGTGAATCTAGAGGAAATCCTTACCGTCATCTATGGAACTCGTTCTCGAAGGAAAATATCAGAGGTCGAGGAGGGTCTTCTACATACCAAAAATATTTCTCCTATTGTACAAGATGCTTGTAGGTAAGACTCAAATTTTTCTTTTTCTTTTCTTTCCTCTACCAAGTCTATTTTCAATTTAGAGCTTCTCCAACTCCTTACAAGTTTCATCCCAAGTGGTCTTGATGTCATAATAATACAATATAAATTAGACCCTTGGTCTATTTGAGTTTTATGTTCCATTATTTTCTCTTTTAATAGTGCTATCTCATATTAGAAAATTGAATCTTAAGATCTTCTAATTCTTTTTGCAAATATGAGATACTATCTTCTTTACCTTGTAATTTGTTCTTGAGAAAAGAAAGTTCTTCCTCTTATTGTTTGATGACGACATCAAATTTTGAGAGGAGTTCATGTTTTATTTTTTCTTCTTTGTCCTGGCTTCAAGAGTGGATTTACACTTATTCCATCATCAGGCCTTCCCCTTACGAGATCCATGTTCAACCCCCTCACTTGCAGGTTTTTCTTCAATTCTTAGAGATATTCTAGGGCATTCCCGATTCATACTTCCAAGGATGTTTTCAATATATTTCTCTTGCTAATATTCTTCTTATAATATAAGTTTCCTTTCTCTCCTTGGTATGGTTTTTGAAGTAGAATCCTCCTATGGAGGAGGGTTCATTTTAAGATCCCCTCAAAAAATTATTATATAATGGGTGGCGAATCTAACGAAAAGTAAATTCACATTGTTGGTGAATGTAGGAAAGAAGGGTTTTGTGACGGCGGTGAATCGACATTTGTTTAGAATTGTTCTTGTAGGGTAACAAATATTAGAGATATCACCGGTAAGAGCCTTTAGTTGTTGGTTGGTAATAACCTTTGGTTGTCAACAAGTAATAGTCTTTGGTTTTGGTCAACAACAACCTTTGGTTGTCGGCCGTTAAAAACATTTGGTTGTCAGTTGGTAACATCCTTTGAATGTCGAATGGTAACGCATATTGGTTGTCACTTGGTTACGGTTGCATACTTTCTTGTTACCGAATGACAACAAAAATCAAATTTACCTTCCGTAACAAGTTCTTGCTATCGCTCAATATTACATAATCACCTTATCTTCGGCTTATAATAGTTTATTGTATTACTATATTATGGCGAAATAATCCTATATATAATAAAATATTATAACATGAAGGCGTATGTGCTAACATCGGATGGCCCTAAGTGGAAATAGTAAGGTGAAATTATGGTCAATTTTATTTAGGAACAAAAAATTTTTCGGCGAATGCACTATCGTATTATAGTAAAAAAATTTCCATTTCAAAATTAAAAATCCTAATATTTTCCATTTCATGAATATTCACTCCTAAAATGAACCCCGCTATGGATTTTTTTCCTCCTTGAGCTTCTCCTTAAGACCCTTGAATGTGTCACTTTTATAATTGGGCTATCACTATCAGAGATATTTATGGCAGAAATTGGAATAGGAACTGGCTTTGGAGTTTCCTCTGAGCTAGGATCGGGGGATTCTATTCTCAATTTATTTTTCTTAACCGACCCTCATGTTGGTCTTTCCTTCAATTCAGACTGAGGTATGAGGGCTAAAGAAATATGTCTTCTATATCTTTTAGGTTCCTTCTTCAATTTCTTCAAACTTTTCTCCCAAGAAGCCTCTCCATATCTTTTGCTCACAAAGCGATGTTGGAATATGAGGTGAATAATACCATGATGTCTGATGGAGGCTACCCTCGCACATACTTTGTTTTTCATAATCTAAATGGATCCATGGATAAATTCATGCAAATTTACTTTTAAAATGGTCCATATAAACCTATTGATGGTGTATCAGAATCCTCATGCAATCACATCCCATAATTCCATATTGCCCACCACAAGTAAAATACTTGACAATCATGAATGCAACTATCATGTAGGGTTTTGAAAACAATTCTCTCATAATTTCCTTATAAATCCCCTTAGGGATGAGAATTATCGCAAAATCATTCTCGCCTTCTTCATGAAAGATTTGAATTAGGTCCTCGAAAGTGGACCCGCTTGCCATCTTAACTCCTTCACATGGTATTCCTAAAATTTGATTAATAATTTTTCTATTTATTGGAATCTTTGTCCCTTTCACCTTAGCTCGGTCACCCTTGAGATTGATGATGAATTATTTAACTAGCTGATCATTATATCCTTGAATCTTCTTCAGAAATTCCAAGCATCCTGCTTCTTTAAAGACTGGAACCAATTTCTCATCCTATAACCATAATTCCATAGATTTTGGTTCCGATCTTTCTTTCGTCCCATGGTCATTGAATTCCTCGCATCCTATAGAAACTAGAGTGGATTTTGCAAGGAACATAATGAATTTTGAGTAGTAGGAACGAGTGAATGACTCCAAGAATTCACAATTGATTTTTTTGCTTCTTAATCTTTCTAGAGTTGTGAATCTCTTAAGACATCATGAGAGGGAAATATTAATTATTGCATGACCTCCAATCCTTTTCACATGAAATGTATTATATGATTATCATCATGCAATCAACAAAATGATTCAAATTTATAATTGTCATCATTACCCACTTAGGAATGACCATTAGGTCATATAATTCAAAAATCCAATCATGATCCATATTTAGAAAATCTTCCTTGCATGAACTAATATATATGGCTCTTTCTAACTTAAGTCTAATCCTATACATAGAAAATCAAGTATAATATACCTTACTTAGCCATGATGTTGTCTCTGCTTCACAAGATACACCTTTCCTAAAGTGAAAATTCAGTATAAATTATTGGAAAATAAATTTTTAATTTAATTTGTGGGACACTTTATTGCTTGGTGAAAAAAAAATGTTTTTGGTTTTCAACTTATAGTATTGATTTTGCGAAAGGTTGTCATTTCGGTCTTCAACCTTTCAGTTTTTTTAATATTATTTTTATTTTGATATTTTTTGGGAGGAGAATCGTCATTTTTGGTTTTCAATTCTCCTTCTTTATTGAGCTTCAATATGAATCCTTTAGCAATGATGGAAGATATAGCCAAATTCACCTTGAGACTAAATTTTCTTGAAGAAATCTTCTTTTCTTGGAGGTTTGTAATAGAGTCTTAGTCTATGCCCATTGACTAAGAGTGTCTTCCTATTTCCATCAATTGCTAGAGATGATATCATCCATTATCAAAGATGTTTTCCACTTGATAAGGTAGTCCTCTGGTCCTTAGTTTACCTTTGAGATAATTTTCTAGGAAATTTCCCTATGGCCATGTAATTTTCCATATCAACAAACCATGGTAAGTATGTTGATAAAGTAAACAATTCTTCATTTGGAAAGGTTTCCTCGACTAGTTCTTATTCTCTCTAAACAATAACCTTGAAAAGAAATCAACTATATTATATCTTCTCGGATTATCAATAATCGTAGCATAAAATATCTACAAGAGGATTAACCACCTAATGATTCTACCTCCTCCTCCTGGTTTGTTTGTTAAGTATCAGATGGATGAATGATCTGTATGAACAAATATCTTATATCATATAATGTAGTGATGGAATTTTTCATGGAATATATGAAAACCAAGAATTTTTTTAGTAGTAGTGTAGTTCCTCTCAAGAGGGAATGATGTTTTTTCTGATGTAATCAATGGAATACACCTTTCCATCCTCATATTTTTGTCCAAGCACTATTGCCATAACATTGTTAGAAGAATCAATATGAATTTGGAAGGGTTTTTCCCAATTAGGACCTCTTAGAATTGGAGTAGAAGTTAGTTTCTCTTTTTTTCTCTCAAAGGCTTATTGGCACTTGTCATCCCATAGAAATTCTCTATCATTAGTGAGCAAAGAAAACATGGGTGTTGTTATTTTTATGAAGTATTTTATGAAGCGTCTATCAGTATCCTCGTATCTCCCATAAAACTTTTGATATCAATATAATTTTTAGGTGAAGATAGATTAGAGATGCCTTTAATTTTCTTAGCATCAACTTGTATCCCTTGGGATGATATGTGGTGGCCAAAAATAATTCCTTGAGAAACCATCATCAAACGCTTTTGAGTACTTAAGAAAAAGTGATGTTGTTCACACCCAATCAACACTTTGTCTAGATTGTTTAAATATTATTCAACTAAATCACCATGCACCGTAAGTTCATCCATATACGCTTCTACAAAGTCATTGGTTAAATAAGAACATATAGGTAATACCACCCTTTGGAAAGTGTTTGGTGCATAACACAATCCAAATGGTAATACTCTATATGCAAATGTTCCCCAAACAAATGTAAAAGTTTTATTATCTTGATTGTCTCTGAGCTAATTATAACTACTAAAACCATATGAGAAAGAGAAGTACTTATTTCCACCTAGGTTTTCTAGAACTTTGTCTATGAAAGGCAAAGGAAAATAGTCTTTTAAGGTGGCCTTGTTAAGCTCCCTATAATCTACACATATTATCCACTTTCCATTCATTTTGTGTACCATCACAAGTGGTGAAACCCATTGAATATTTGATATGGGATAAATGAATCCTACATGCAATAGTTTTTCTATCTCTATTTTGACCATATTTCTTAGTGCTGGATTTATTCTCCTTTGTGGTTGTCTAACTGGTTTGTTGTTTTCATGTAAATGTGATGAGTGCATATACTAGGGTGAATTCTTTCCATATCACTATAATCCCATGCAAAATATTTTATGTGGTTATTTAAGATGTCAACAACTTTGGCTTCTTGGTCTTTATCTAACCAACTATTTATGTTTAACATTTCTCTTGGGTGATAAACTATTTGTTTAGTTACAAGATGGATGGAACCAACTTGTATGAATTCACTCCTAAGGGAATTCAAAGGACATGGATGTGGTAGAATCATATGGAAGGTAGTTATGTCTTAAAAGAGAGAGTCACCTTTTGAAATTATTCCTACTAAAGGACATCTGAAGCTTGTCAAGAATTTACCTTGGTTGGTATGTGCCCAACTAACCATACTCTACTAGAGGGGTGCATGATCATACTTCTCATTAGGATTTATTGTTAAATTAAATGTGTTTCCTTCATGAGCTGGTACATCATATTCTAGGGTCATACATGAAGTCTCTAAAGCTAGACTAGAGAACTCCAAAACTAGGTTGGCTGATTAAAAACTAGACTGAAAGACTCGAGAGCTAGGCTAGTTTCTTCTAAAATTTGTACTAATTCTTCATTTATCTATGTTGCATGATTCCTAATTGTTATCATGACCAGTGATGAAAATTAATTATTCGTATGTTTCCTCTTGTCCACACATTAGTGATATGAAAGGTATGAAGAAGGTTTTGTAGGTGGATATAAAGTTTTTTTTTATTATATCCCATTTGAAATGGTCATGCCTCCAGACCTGTAATTTATTATTATGCAACATTAGTAAAAATGGTCTTCCTAATATTATCAAATATCCAATTATTTTCCTTTTAGGCTGGAGTGTCATGAAATATACAAGATATCTCCATGGTTATATTGTTATAGAAACATATTCAATGCTTCCCTCTAGTTTAACAATAGATTGATCAGCCATACATATGACTGTAATATTAGGTTGGATTCATGTAAGTGGTAATGCCTTTAAGGTATCTACTATCATCACATTGATGGAAGCTCTAAGATATACTAATACATTAGGTATCTCCATTTTCTTTATATTCACAGTGATAACTGGACTGCGAGGATCACCATACTTAAGTAATAATACTTTACCTACCAAAAATAACAAGTTTTCCATCTAACTGTATAGTCTTTCGGTATTGTCTTTTCCTTCTTGAAGTATTTATATATAAAATTTTGATAAGTATAGTGAGTCACTTACAAAAATGGTATCTTAATGTTCAATTTCCTTAATTATTAGACCAATTCAGATTCACTTTTGTTTGTGACCTCCTTAAGTCTTTTTGGAAAGGGAATAACTAGAGTAATTATGGTGGTTTCCTGAGGTTCCTCTATTTTTCTATTAGGTTCCTTTTCCTTTTCCTTATGGGGACTAATATTTTCACTTCGGGATTTCAGTTATGATGATTAGTGGGTCACTCATAATCTTACAAGATCTTATTTGAACATTCTTATAGTCTATAACACGAACCCCCATAGTTTCTTCATGTTCAGTCTCATAGATATGGGATGCTAGTCTATTTTTAAGGTTTTCTATTGGTTATGATGGTAGTTGAGGTTGAGTAACTTGTTTAAATTTTGGAGGATAAGTGGTAGGAAGAGGCATTGATGTTTTTAGCGTCAAAACTCCTATGATGGGTAAAGTTTGTGTGGGGTACCCATTGTGAGTTTGTCCATAGATGAGGATGAGGCTAGGAATTCCATGGCTATTGTTGAGGCTGGGGTATCCATGACTGAGGTGTCTATTCTTGTGGACCCCAAGATGGTGGTGCCCATGCATGTGGAAATGTATATGAATCCCATGGCATCATCCATATATTAGATGGAGATCTTGGCATAAAGTAATTCTAGTTTTGATTGTGGGAAAACTAATTTCCATCTTTTTGTAAAATTGAGTTTCTCCATTGATGATTGGGTATTGTGTTTTAGTTGATTATTGAGAATGATAGAAGAATAAAATCGTTAGTGTCATGTTATTTTCAATCACAGATCCATTACATATCGAGTCATGTCTAAAGGGATATCTCGAAGGGCATGTTTCTTCACATTTGACTTTCTCAATAATGAACACTTCACATTTGAATTTTTCAATACAACCATATGTAATTTAACATATGACAAGGAACTAAAACATTTTCTACTGAGTTCCTTCATTACTAATGATTTCATATTGGAGGTTTAGTGGAGTTAGTACTCTGTCTAGGAACATACACACTAACTGAGTTAACGTCATGTGTTTGAGAGTGACTTATTTTTGGGAAGTTCATTATATTAAAGTAACCTTTTCCTTATAACACTAAAACTTCATATTTCGTATATTAGACTAAAGTATATTGGAATCGCATTCAGGGGTTTGATTCCATTCCATTCATTTTCTATCTAAATAACATTATATTTCTAACATATAATTAATATAAGCACATTTTCTAATAATTTTTTAAAATATGTTTTCCTATAATTATGAGTTTATAAATGTTATGGGTAAATATTAAATTTGAATAAATCACTTAATAAATTGATTAGTGTATTATGAATTGATAGATTTCAATCTAATTGCAATATAAATATCTATAAACATTTGATTAGGGATAAAATGGATGTAGAATAGTAAATAACATTTGATTAGTTTTCAAAACCAAATCAATAAAAAAATATCTAGTACATAGGGTTTAGATTTATCATGTTCGTAGGAGTGATAAGAAGATGATCATCCAAGATAGAGTTTAGATTTATCATGTTCTTGGGAAGTGACAAGAAGATGATCATCCAAATCTTGTAGTAAAATTGATTTTTATTAGACATAGGAAAGCTAGAAAACTTACATTTATGAGAACCAAAAAGTGTATAATGTACACTTGACATTTCAAGCATACCTAAACAAGAACTTTAATTCAAAATATTTTTTACGAGTAGATTTGTCAACATGAGGGGTCCAAAAACTCTCTCAAGTTTCTAAAACTTCATTACAATCAATGGGAAAATGTACTTCTTTTGCTTTCCCTAAATGGGATGTCTGAAGTTTAAACCATAAGGAAATAATAAAATGTTTTGGGGTTTTCATTTTATCAGATAGACTAATATTTCTTGATATTTAACAAGTCCATCAATAACATATAGTATTGTGAATGACATTCCAATAATTGTTGTAGTTTATTCGCTAAAAACCATTGTAATGTATATGTAGTATGAAAATTACATGCTTCAATGAATACTTGAATTTTGTAGAATTAACTCCTATTCAAACAATAATGAATTTCTATATTATGTAGATTAAGTAGGGTACATGTGCATCTATAGATGAGTTGAATTCATATTAGAACACTATTGACACACAAACAAACAAACTAATATATAACTATCGAAAAATGTGAAGAAGGTAGACCAAGGGTCACATGGATAAATTTGGAAGGGAATGGGGACTCTTTTCTCATAACCATGTAGTTTACTAGAACCTTTTGGACTTACGTTCCTTGTCAAGTGCACTATCCTAGCAAAATTCTTAGAACAACACAAAATAATTAAAAATAAATAAATAATCAAAGGGGGGCCTTATGAATACCATTAACGATCCTAAATTGACATCCTAAATTGGGAAAATGATCATAACCCATACTTAGTGAATTTGACATGAATATTTAAATATTTTAAGACCTTGTTAATTTTTCCTTTTAAACTAGACTTCACTGATTGGATTCAAATAACCCTAAAGACACTTCATTTGAGGGGTTGTGAAGACTTTAGAAAATTGTTACCACTACGCATTTTTTACCTAAATATATTTTTAACATAAATGGATTTTAAAAATCTAAAATTTCTATAAATTATATAAACATTAATAATTTTAAAAATATTATCCATAGAAATGCATTTTAATACTGTGGAAAACATATTTAATCCATTACAAAACATATTTAATATTTAAGCTCGTGTGAATCAAGAGTATATTCGAACAACAAAATGAAATATATTTAAGCTCGTGTGAATCAACATTTATCAAAAATTAAATATTTATATAGGTTTTTTTCAAACATGTCATAAGTTTTTAGTACAAAACATATAAAAACAATAACTATTTTTTTTTTTTTAAGCTTGCTTCCATGTGCAATCTTTTTTGCACAATTTTTTGAATATGTTGCTAGTTTTATGACTGAACTCCCATCTTCCTCAACTTATGTGGAGGCTCGTACTTTTGGGCATCCTCCATCATGTCATAAGCTAGACCATATCCTCGTGAATGGGACCCTATAGTGCGGAACTTAGACAAATAAATAATAGAAGTTTCTCAAAATTGATCCGGGCCTTAACCATCATTGCAATTTTCGGTTTTGGCATCTTATTCTGTTGATGATGGTCATGCAAACCACAAATGTGGACCTCATGAAGGATTCCTCCCTTTGGAATTTAGGAGTTTTCAACGTTATCCCTATGGGATTAGGAGGAATAGAGCTTCGTGTATTCATTTTCACCATGCAAAAGAGAAACTAAATACAACAACACACATGCAAATAAAAATATACAATTAATGTTAGTATGATACATGAAAAATCTAATATACATAATCCAATATGATAAAAAAATCACAATTTCAGAAAGCTAATATCCATGACAAATTCAAGTATGAATAAATGCCAACGGCTATCCTTCACTCAAAATGCACCCTCCCATAATATCACAACCGTCCATTGAAAAAGGGATGGTTGTGATATTATGGGAGGGTGCATTTTGAGTGAAGGGTAGCCTTCACCTAAAAAATTCTCTTCGGCAAGCAACTTTAAGAACATCTCACAAGAAGATTTGGATACCACCCAACTATTAATGCGAATCCTAAGGGGCAAACCCTTCAACACACAATGATAGTTGGACATATCGATGTGGCATCCTAAGGGGCAAGCCCCTTCAACGACACATCGATTCCTATCTTTGCAGAGGCACTTTCCCCATATGCCGAATTCAGAGTGAGAGTATGATATCACATAATTTTTATAGCTTCAACTTACATCATAAAATATAACTAATAAACAATTTTCTATATACAAATGGTATATGCACATTAGCATTATCTACAAATATAATGAGTATGGAAAAATAAAACTTACTTTAATGTTATTCCATTTAGCACAACTAAGATCTTTCAATCATATTAAGAAATTACCAAACATTTAAAATTAATTATATTACGAAAAAATTAAAACTAGTCACAACTATGTCTATTCAAAGATAAATTACTAATTCAAACCAAAATAGTACATGAATAATAAAATTGGAATAATCACAATAAATAGATAACATCAAAAAATAAAAAGCAATGCATTTACTCTCATATGTAATTTTTAAAGAATAAATACCAATGCATTTAGATAACATAAAAATGAATATTTACATTAATGAAACAACTTACAAAAAAATATTTAAAATTAGGAATATGTTCAGCTATAAAAACAACTCAATCATCCATAACATATGAGGTGAGATTTATATTCAAAATTAACTGAACGAATAGGTAATAGTATCATAAAACATAAATACTTATATTCAATATTTTTTATTGATTTGTATAAACAAAATAGAAGTATAAATCAATTATGCAACTTCTATACTAATAATAAAATCATATTAGAATAAGTGTTTACAAATAGTTTAATAGTTTCATGAGAATCCAAACCGGTCAATAATAATATATTTGTGTCATTCTCTAGTTTGTAGAAAAAAATTCTTCATGTGAATTTGGGATTTTGGTATGTGGGAGTAAATGTTAATCACTAAATATTAATAAACTAACCAAACCTACGGATATACCCATACCTAATATAAGCATGTTTAATATAAGAAGATATTATAAAATATAATAAGCTTATAGTTTACAACATTTCAATTGTATTTATTGTAAATTACAACAATAACTTAACTATATGGCATTACTACTAAATAATATTTACTTCCATAGATGAGTTCATCTTATTGAGACACAATCGTGTATGATAAGAAAAAATAAATACTTGAATATTTGGTTGTTGAAAAATGCACTGTGTTTTTCAAAAAAATTGAAAAACAATTCCCTATCAAGTATATGAAATGTCATCCCTGGGATCAACATATGATAAACATACTAAATCAACTAACATCAAAATTGCCATACTAAACTAGACAAGCGTTAAAATTTGGAATCTACCATACTGATAAAAATTTGGGGGACACTCGGCAAGAGCACATTTTATCAATTTAAGATCAACCATTAATTAATAAGATGGTTGTTCAATTAATTTATAGTTAATAATCACATGATTATCTTACCTTTTATTAAACTGGGAGAGTTATGTTTTAATATTGTTTTATAGAGTGCATTAATAAATAATGTGGGCTTCACTTTATTGGTATGTTATGTTGAATGACACTTCCAAATTAATATTGACCTCTCACAAAATAAAACACCTCCTCTTTATTGAATAACCTAAATAAAATTGAACTAATTGTAAGTCAAATATAAGAACCTTACTAAGTAGTCTTTCTAGTTAGTTATATATTGTTGGATGATATTTATATCTTACATTAACTAATAGCACTTGGCTTTACTTTGCAAGGACACTCTAGGAGAGCACACTTTCTCAAGATAAGAACCACCATTAATTAATAATATGGCCCTCTAATTGAATTTTAGTTAGGACTAACCTAAATAAAGATGGTCTAATTATACATCAAATGTACGGAATAGAAACACACTTATTGTAAGTCAAATGTGGGAACCAATAGTAAGTCAAATATGGGAACCTTAATCAATATGCCTTCCTATTAATTTCTAGCTAGTTATCACTACCTTACCTTTTACAATTGTTGGGGAACTATATTATTAGATTGTTTTTAATTTGTGCATTCCCGAAGTAGTTCTAAATCAAAAAGTGGGCTTCATTAATTTTCCTTCAATTAATTCTTAATTGATTATCACATTATCATCTTACCTTTTATTACTAATAGGGAATTATATGGTTAGGTTGGTTTTAGGTCATATCTTACATTAATTAATAACATCTAGTTTCACTTTAGGGGACACTCTACCAAGAGCACACATTCTTGAGTTAAGAACTGTGATTAATTTATAAGATGGTCCTTTAATAAGTTTTAGTTAATACTCACATAATTATCTTGACTTCTATTAAAATTTGGAAGTAATACTTTAAGATTGTTTTATATTTTATTGTTATTTTCACGAGATGAAAATAGTTTCCAATGACCTATTTCTCAGGTTATTCTTATATAAAGAGAAAAGACACATTTAATAGTTATTTATATAGAGAGTAGGGGACATTATCATCTACACCTTAACTTAAAAATTAGTATCCATCAATACTTACAAATGAAAACATCTCCTCTTTCTAGAATAACTTAAATAGAGATGGTCTAATTTTGAGTCAAATATAGGGACCTTAATTAGTAGGTCTTCCAATTAATCTCTAGTTAGTCATCCCTATATTAACTTTTAGTATGTCTATGAAACTATATTATTAGGTTGGTTTTAGGTCATGCGTTAAATAATAAGCAGACGTCACTTTGGTGGCCATAGAACCAGAAAGTATAATCTATTGTACTAATATTTTCATTAGATAATAGTTATTGACACAAAGTGTAGGGTTTCTAGTGAACCTATCTCTCACTCATCTATATAAAAAGAAAGGTATCCTCTCCACATCTAAATGTCAAGGTTTGCAATGACCTATCTCTCAAGTTATCTATAGAAAATTATATTTTTCTTATTATGTTGAATAACACTTCTAAATTAGCATTGTCACACAAAAGAAAACCCCTCTCTTTTGGAGAAAGTTAAAAAGATAAGGACAACTACTTGTCCCTTAAAATACCTAAAATACAGAGGTTGATGGCTCCTAAATTAACCTAAATAGAGATGGACTAATTCTAAGCACTCCAATTAATTTCTATTCAATATCATATAAAGAGTAGGGTATGTTTTCATTTTACCTTTTATTATTACTAACGATGAATCATAATGTTAGATTGTTACTATGTGCATTAATTAGTAACAAGTGGGCACCCAACACTATAGCATATAAAGAGTAAGGTCATACATCTAAATAGTAAACTATGTTTCCTATACACATCTAAATGTTAGGGTTTCCAAATCTACACAATATTTTGAATAACACCTAAAAATAGTATATATTGCATATGTTGGCGTCATTTTAGTATACAAATAAAAACTATATTCAGTTGCATGATAAAGGTTTCCGAACATAAATAACAAGTAGTAGTGATTGATTTTGCAGCTAAGTTGCTTTCAACAACAATGATAACTCTACTACATATATGATGTAGAAAGTCCTATTTAAATCTATTCTCAGTAATATGTTATTGCTACCATATTTCTTTAGGCATTCTGTCAAATAGTAAATACCTAATATATGCACATTTAATATAAGAAGATATTATAAAATATAAGAAGATTATAGTGTACAACATTTGAAATGTACATGTTGTAAATAACATCAAATATTTAACCGTATGACATTACTACTAAATCATATTTAGTTCCATAGATGAGTTCGTCTTACGATAAGAAAGAAGAAATACTTGAAAATTTTGTTGTTGAAAAACACAGTGTGTTTTTCAACATTTTTCAAAAACAAAGCTTATATAATTTTAATGTTTTTGTTCTTTATTACCTTTCATTATATAATTATCTTTGTTTCCTTTCGTTATATAATTATATAATTAGCTACTCCATGAAAACAATAAGATCTTGTAGAGAAGATGAAATTACTCCCATGGCATCTCAAGAAAAAATCAACATTAAAAGCTATTCCAAGCAACATTAAATGTATATCTCCTATTTGTGGTTGTTCAGAGTTTATTTAGAGGAATTTGATCAAGATTACATAAGAGGGGAGGGGAAGGATGTGCATTAATACACACTCATCTCACATAAACAAATCATTCTATTAATAAGAGGGGAACTTCTATTTTGGCATCACAACATTGGGATAAGTATACAAAATCATTCTATTAATAAGAGGGCGACTGAATCATTCGGCCATTTGTGGATCATATTAATATAATTTCATTTTTTTATTGTTTTAAATGCCTTCAAATTATAATGCCATGCACCCTATTCTTGATTACATCTCTAAGAGCATAAATAATAGGTTTGGTATGTTACTAGGACTGCAATACAGGAAGTTATGCTCTCTACTGTCATAGAGACTGAAAATTTCCTAGCTTAGTGGGAAAAACAGTGATAGGGCATTTCTTCAAATCCACAAGACTTGACTTTGAATATCTTTGCAGTGGTCTGGGTCACATAAAATGAGGAAGGGATTTATTTGAAGTCTGTGATAATGTAGATAACAAGTTCTTTTGGGATTCGGCCATCCAACACACAGGGGATCGTATACAGTGATGTCATTATATGCCTACGATGCACATGAAGGAAATAGGAAATTGAATTTCATTGAAGTGGCATCGAATGCCATTGAATGGGTACAATCTCTTGGCATTCTGTCAAACATGCCAAGAATAAATTCATCAATAGATTCATTCTGTCAAACATTGATGTTTTTAACAGTATATGTTTAAAGATTGTACCTATTTTAACAGTATATGTTAAAAACCATATTGGTTTAGGGACATTCTGTCAAACATTTCACTGAGACACCGAGACCGTGAAGGTATTGTGAGATCAATGTGAGAATAAAGACAATCAGGGAGCAGGGATGTGAGATCCGACAGGACCAAGTTGCATGAAATTGGTAAAAAAGATACCCCTATTCAAAGATCTCACCATATTCAAGCATATTCAAGCCAAAGATGGATACCCATATTCTCATAAATGGACGACAAACAAACATTTACCAATGACACACGATGGCACACAAATAGACAAATTCAAGCAAAATGGATAAAAATTGTTGAGGTGCAACACAAAAGTAAAAATACACAGAAAATTATCATAGTACTTACTATAGAATAGTGATAAAAGGTATTTCACCTCCTCCTCTGCAATCCATTTGAATCTGAATCCTCCTCGTTCCTCCTCCCCCGAATGCAGGTTATATCAAAGTATTTTTACAAATGAAGGTTTTTCCTTCTTACCCATGACTCCCACGTACCCGTGAATGAAGAATATTATGTCACACCCATGAATGATGAAGAATATTGTGTTGTGTGAGGATGAACATGATGGGAAGGGCAGATTACCACGCAGAGTTGTGATTACGGGACTTAGTGCATGATGGTTTTGGTAATAGGTGTGGGGATGGTGGTTTTGTCATTACCAGTGGGGCACGTTTTCTAATAATTCAAATTTCTAAACCTCCACATCACCTCACTACCCTGCGAAGTAACTGCCAATGTGAAGGGTGCTTTCCGGTCGTTGGGCAATGTGACACTAACTTTCCGGAGACAACGATGGGGATGGGTCATTCGGGCACAACATCCTAGCTTCACATACATGGATGCAAATTAAGTGGAGGGTAGCCATTGGCGGTTTAGGCGGGTAAAATTACCTCCTGAAGCATTATTAATGCAAGCTTCAATGGCTGTAATACGAATGATTCACAGAAGATTTGGCAGCTCTTTTGACACCGACAAAATAATTTCCAGCACCGATAGAACCTTGCATGAGCGTCCTTTCCCTGCCACCTCATCCATAAAAGAATGGTCATAATGCATGTGTTTATGGGTGGCACACCATACATAGGTGCAAATTAAGTGGAGGGTAGCCGCTTCTAGGTTGGCCTATACCATGCAGTGCATGCATTTTCATGCTATCATTTTTTTAATATGCTTGCTTTTATTTTGTAGAAAGAATAATGGTTGGTTTGATATAGATGGTTAAGGTAGTGGTTGGTGGTGCTTTTATTTTCCTAAAATTAAGGTGTATTCCTTTTACTCGTGGAGTGATTGTCTTTTAATAAGAAAAACAATATAGTGATTATGTAAGTTTTTTTGGTTTTCAAAAATAGTTATGTATAAAATGTGTATTAAAATCAATCAATGAAGATACTAAAGTGTGTGCCATATTTTTAAATAATTATAGATATTAATTTTTTTAATTTATAGTTGGTCTAAATTAAGACTTTAATGGCGCATATTTTATAGTAAAAAGATGAAAGGTAAATCAAATCAATTAAGATATAGATTTATATAAGGAAAATTGAATTATAGAAATAATTTAAATTTAGACTTATAAAATCAATAGGACTTGTTTGTGATTTGATATATACATCAAATCAGGTTTGAAATAAATATAGTGTAAATTAGTTCCAATACAAGATTATAAAATAAAAACAAGTGAAAAGAATCATCATATTAGACATCACTTTAAATCTTGTTGTTTTCAAAGATACAAATTTATTTTGTGAGAACGGGATTTGCAACAATTTGAGAGCTTTACTTATCAAAATTTGTGCAATCAAATCTTAGCATTTTGCAAAATTCATGGGTCAGCTACGAGTTTTCTCTCATCAGCTTTGCATGGAGATAGAGCACTACATTCCTAGAGACCAATGCACTTGCACACTTTGCAACAATGAACCTGAATCAGAGGAGCACTTTATATTTCGTTGTCCTGTGTACTATGAGATCCGTGGCAGGTACTATTGTCTCTTTTGAGAAACTCAAGGCTCATTACGTGCCCTTATTCATTATGATGACCAGAGGTGTGTAGCTTTATTTATCAGGGAGATGACCCAACATAGATATGGCCTCCTCAAACATCATCATGGCAGCCTTGGGTCCCAGAATATTGGTGCATTCCTTCAACCTTCTACACAACACCGGAGGCATAAACGGGCACATGACTTCACACATCAGTCACGATCTACCAGGCGTAGAACCTCTTAAGCATGGCACTTGTTGCATCTCATGTCTTTCCTGTTGCTTCTTGTATTTTGTTTTGTATTTGTTTTTTTTCCTTCGTGCATCGTCTTGTTCTCTTTGCCCCTCTTGTAGTCCCTTTAACCTTTTTGGTTACTTCTGGACATTAATTTTTAAATTAAATTAAATTAAATATTCATTCCTTAACTTGTAGAAAATCATAAAATACCCACCTCAAACTTCTAGTTACAAATATAATTGAAAAGAAAGAAGTGACCTTTTTCTTTATTAACTCATCGAAGACCATCTAGATTCATGGTAATAGTGGGAGTGTTTTCCAATTCCAACACAACATTTCTCACATGCCTTTTCCAACATTTTAAAAAATTTGAGGAAATCATTCTAATTTGATTATGTATTACATGTTCTCCATTTCTTGTCAACATTTTGAAACATGGGAATGCCGTGGCCACCTCAAATATTTTTCTTCATCATTTAAACAATCTAAATATCTTAGCATCAACATGGATGCACAAAGAGGAAACCAAATTTAAAGGATGCTAAAAATAAATATACACATGTAGGGAGAAAGGTGGATTTGAAAGAGAGGAAAGATTGTAATGTGCAACAAGTGATTCAATTTTTTTATGATTGACTCGAGAGAATTGATGGAAGATATTCGGAAAGTAGACAACTCAGATATGCCACTACAATGTATTAATCATCATTACTCCTTCCCTTGCTACCTTGCATTCATTTTCCCTTTTAACCTTGTATTAATCATCATTTCTACATAGGTCAACATTGAAAGATGCTTGACAACTTATAATAGTTGTTATATGCAACTATTGTTATCTAATGTTGCTCAACTATGGTGTGCAAAAATACTAACTCCCATTATACCCTAGTCACATGCACAATTTCGCACAATTTTCATTGTGCCTCTTTGTATCTCCAAAGCATATACCATAATGCTAAGTACACATATGCTTGCATGCATAGAAAACCATTATGCTATAATTATTATATAATTGATCCACTTTGCAAAATGCCTTTGTGCGATGCCATGAAATTTTGAAACATTTTTAAAAATGGTTATGTGTATCCTTGAAGTTGTTGGGTTGGTCAACAGTGGTTCTTATGAGAGAGTTTGAACGTAGTATGATTATATCACATATCACACATGTTTTCATACCCTTTGTATGTTTTTGTTTGCATCCTTCATAATTATCTTTATTATCTTTGTATGACATCATCTTGCTATATCCTTATGGCCACTCATACACCTAATTTTAACATGCTCACACCTTCATCATTAGCTTCCTTAGCACTCTAGAGCTTCTTCTTGATAGTCTAACTTACTTCTTTGACCTTCACATGCCTAGAAATCCATTTCCAAATGACATAGACCATGGTTGATGGCATTTGCATAGTGGATTTCCTTGTCGACAACATTGACCATGCTTGATGCCATCAAACTAGTATTTTGTCATAACTAACTAAGGCAACCATGATCGATACCATCAATTAGATCATAATACTAATGCATTTATTAGGCTATTTATATTAGGTTGTTGATCTTCAAATTTCCAACATCACTTCCATCACACATTCAATCTACTAGTGCTCGCTAAGTCTGCTCTAAACAATTAAAATGTCTTTGAAGTTAGCCTTATTTGTCTTATTTGGAGTTCACACTTTGAGCATTGGGTGCTTAGGATCTGTGACATATGATTTGCACTTTCCATGGTCTACCAATCCTTTGGAGTCGTTGAAGTCTAGATAGACAAGGGTCTTCCCAAGTCTTCTTCTAGCTGTTTTGATCCTCCACATTACCTCTCTCATAAGGTGCTTCTGACCGACTGCAGGAAAATGCGCCAATAGTGTGTTCATACAAGTATTTCTAACCTCTCTTGTTCCTTTACTTTCATTTTAGACTTCTATGCTATAGATGTGATCAAACATACATTGGGATATGGTACCATATTTATTTGTATTCCATTATTTATATATTGATTCTTACATATCTATTCTTATCTTACAACCCCTTACAATCCATACACAACCCTTGATTTTTCTTGGCAATCTCTTGGACCTTAATTGTCATCCTTGCGACTCTTTCCAAATAAGCTCTTAAAACCTTTAATCTCATTACAATCCTATTAAAATCTTATTATTCTCATCTTACAATCGGGAGCTAGCTAGATGCCACCACCCTATTATAGGTCTAGGATTTGAAATCCTATACCTCCTATAAAGTGTGGGTAACACCTTTCTAATTCTATGTGTACATTAACTTACAATCTAAAGTGTGCATGTTTAACTGGCCCTTTTGGTTATCCTAAACTAGAATACTCCCATCATAAAGAGATAAGAGAATTGCTATGGTACCACACTTTATTTACATACAAAATACTACATAAATAAACAAAAAACAATTTAACCACGAAAATTCACATAACTGAATAACACCTAATATAACAAATCAACCCTCTTTAAAACATAATGAATAGTGAATATTTAAAGTCCTCCTCCTCCTCCTCCTAATGTGCATACAACACGAGTTGTGAAGCAAATTACATGTTAAGAGATAATGACATACCGAACAAGAGTGGCAAGGTGACTAGTCCCTGCCGAAGTTGAAATGAAAGGTAATTTTTACCTAGAAGACAACCTTATTACATTTATAAAACTACTTAACAGATTCCTTAGGAATTTTTAGACCAATAGCATAGGTCTTGTTTGGTATTTGGTGAGCATGAATTTCAAGTTATGATTGAGAGGAGCATTAGCGGCCATTACAACTGCACCAGTAATAATTATTTCTCCATCCATTACTTCAACTTGATTTTTCTAGACCTCAAACTCTACGCTTCTTTCATGTTTCTTCCTCTTCTTCTCGCAGTTTCATCAGCCATTCCATTGATATACCAAAGGGCCAAAATTGCACCCACGTATAAGACACAAGAGGAATAATAATATAATAATAATAATGGTTTTACAGTCCACGATGCCAGGCGGCTTGTTTTTGGGTCTACAAGCGGCTTACAACATATGGGACTACCTTGTACTCACATGCGGGAGGCAACTAACTTTGCTACAAACAAGGCATACATACCCTACCCCTGCAGGATTTGAACTTGTGACCTCTATTTCAAGAGCACATGTTCTTCACCATTAGGCCAACTTAGGTGTACTAAATCGAACAATTTTAACCAAATCGAACAATATATTTTGTTCAAAAACTAAATTCGGTATTGATAATGTTTTAGCCAAGTTTTAAACTTTGTTTGAATAGAATTTAAACAAAGTATATAAGATTCAAGAAGAAAGAAAGTGTGTACTAAAGAATTAAGATTGACAATTTTAAGCCTATCCAACAACTATATCTGTTGTTGAAAAACTAAATTCGATTTTGGAAAGTTTAATATTCTGTTTAAACATAATTTGTAAGGATTAATGTCAATTTCATATGTTTTTTACCGAAAATTACAGGGATAAAATCAAATCTATAATGTTGATGGCGATGATGAGGTCTCCCTTAAGACATACTATGTGCATCAAAGGGATATTTTTGTTTGCAACTTTTGTAGTAGTATTATAGTAAAAGGGATTCTAAGATTAAGAGGAGGGAGTATAATATTTAGAAGCCTATACGTGCATTTCTATAAATGATTTTAGGGAGGGATTTTATTGGTGCAATCAAGTAGGGATTTTATTTAGAAGCCTATACATGCATATTCACATTTGAAACAATACTGCCCCTGTTCTGTTTAAAAATTGCAGCAAACATGGTTCTTTTGGACTAGGCTGAAAAATGTAGACTTTGAAATAGTGCATGTGGATATAAAGAAAAAGATTAACCTTCTTTTCTCTGATCTTCCATTTTTTCTGTAATCTCTGCTAGAATTTTTCTCTTGATAGAGAGGTGTGTGAATAGTGAGGGAAAAACTGTTGGAAGAAATGAAAAGGAGCCAGATTTATCTAGAAAGCAAGCATTGATTATTTCATTAACAATGCTTAACAGATTCATTAAATTCACTGGCACTGTCAGAACATATTTTTACACCTGTTTTTTTTTTTATAAAATTTATCCCAGAAATTCCAAAAATTGTACTGCAATAAGATATAGGTAAATCACTTAGCAAATTGCATAGATGGATGCTTCGCTTCTTTTTAAAACTAACATTCTTAAAGTCACCCCATGTGCATACCTAACCGGTCACATATATTTTTGTTAAAAATTGTCTGTGAGCATCCCTTGTATACAATCTCTCTTCCACCACACTGTCAAATGCATAGCCAAAGAGGTCTCCAATAAGGATTTTAGTGTTTGTTTGTTCAGATACACAATGGTTGTGAAGCTACATGGACCACCCCATGCATCCTGCTGCAGAAGGGTGCTTGCATGTTTGTTAGAGAAAAATATCGACTTTGAAATAGTGTATGTGGATTTATCGAAACGAGAGCAGAAAAAGCCAGAGTTTCTATCCTTACAGGTGAACTTATCTTCAAATATTGCCGAACTTTTGGATTTTATAAACACTGGAGAGAGATCTTAATGGTGATTCCTGTTGATTATGATTTTATGCATGATGCAGCCGTTTGGAAAAGTTCCAGCAGTCCAGAATGGAGATCTTACTCTGTTTGGTAATCATATTCATTATCAGTTTTTATGCTGTATTCATTATATGTGTAGTCCTGATTTGGGCAGTGTAGATTAGCACTTTCCAGGTAATATACTCATTTTATATGTGGATTTGATTTGTGTAGTGTAGTTTATCACTTTCTATGTTGTATTCATAATATGTGTAGCCCTTATTTTGGGTAGTGTAGATTATCTCTTTTCATGTAATATATTTATTCTATCTATGAAGATCTGATTTGTGTACTGTAGTTTATCACTTTCTGTGTTGTATTCATTATATGTGTAACTCTGATTTGGGTAGTGTAGATTATCACTTTCCGGGTAATATATTTATTGTATATATGTAGCCTTGATTTGATTTGTGTAGTGTACTTTATCACTTTATGTGTTGTATTCATTATGTGTAGCCCTGATCTGAGTAGTATAGATTACTATTTTCTATGTGAGGTATTTATTGTATATATATAGCCCTGAATTGAAAATTTGAATAGAATATTATCACATTCTATTTCTTATTATTCATGTGCCTGATTTCTTTACTGCAAATTATCACTTTTTCTGTCTTGTATTAGATCATCAGTTTCATGTGTTGTATTCATCACAATGTTGTAGCCTTGATTTGGGTAGTGTGGATTATCACACTTTATCTATTATACTCATGTTATCTATATAGATCTGATTTTGGTAGTGTAAATTTGGCGCATTCATTCTATATATGTAGACCTGATTTGGATAGTGTAGATTATAATTTTACTTTTTGCATTGATTATGTGCAGAGTCAAGGGCTATCATAAGGTATTATGCCAAGAAATATGCAGAACAGGGGACTTGTCTCCTGGGAAGGACTTTGGAAGAGAATGCATTGATTGATCAATGGTTTGAAGTGGAAGGGCAGAACTTCAATCCTCATGCTTATGGATTGGTTTATCAGTTGATCTTGGGTCCAAAATATGGTGTTGCTCAGGACAAGGGAATCATTGAGACCAGTGCAGAAAATTTGGGCAAAGTACTGGATGTGTATGAAGAGAGGCTGTCAAAGAGCAAGTACTTGGCAGGGGAGTTTTACAGCCTTGCTGATCTCTCACATCTTCCATTTACTGAGTACATAGTGAACGCTACTGATAAGGGATATCTGATCAGGATAGGAAACATGTGAATGCATGGTGGGAAGATATTTCTTCCAGGCCTGCATGGAAGAAGGTAATGGCTATGGGCTAAAGAGGATTGCTTCATGTTGCTAGCCTCTTTAGTATTGCTGCTTAGTATTATCTTGCTTGCTGGCCCTTTGTTTTGGCTGTTTAAGTACATCTTATTTTAACAATATGTTGTTGAATTAGTAGTTGGTGAAATATGAAGTGTTTGGTACACCTCTTATCTAATATTAGTAGGCCTCTTACCTAATATATATTTTAATTAACAATTGTATAGGAGTTGAAAATTACGCCGGAGAGATTGCGTTGAAAAAATCTGCTAGAAAAACATTATCAAATTTTGAGACTTTCTAACAAAATTACGTTAAATTAGGTGCCTACTTACAAATTAGTGTATTCTATTTTAAAAAGTATTTGGTAGGCCTCTTATCTGATATTTTTTTATTAGTTTATACTATTTTAAAATAGGAAATGTTTGATAGGTCTTAATATGTTTTTTATTAATCTATATTAAAATAAGAAGTGTTTGGTAGGTATTTTTATTAATATTTTTTTATTACTATTTTAAAATATGAAATGTTTCGTAGCCTCACCTCCCATCTAAATATGTTTTCCGATTGTCTATACTATTTTAAATTTGAAGTAAATAGAAATAGAAAATATTAGTATTTAATTTTCCAGTTTTTTTCTTTAAAATATTCTCCTGGTATATAAACTATTTAAGAATTATTGCTATTGAATAGTTGTAAATTGGTTTAGAATCAGTGATTTGATTTCAAATTGTTTGTACAGATTTATAAAAATGTTCTGTTTCATAAATAATATGTGTTTCCTTTTTTTTCATCGAATCAAAAATATTAATCTCATATTCATTCGTTGATTTAGTTTGCAGTAATATGTAGATATCAATATAGAAAAAAATGACTAAATTTATCTAAATTGAATGTTTCAGGTCGTATTTACTACAGTCTAAATATATTAGTGGAATTATAAGATTATAATATGAATCTTTATTAGAGGTCAAAATGGCATTGAGGATTGAAAAATATAATGTACACTATGGAGTTCGAGATCAACTTCATCAAATCTAAAATAGGACAAAAAAATTAGAATGACATTCATTTAAGTTGTTTTCACATCTCCACGAGTCTTACATGTCATGAAATTTTGGAAAAAAAAAAGAAGCTGTGTGATTTTTATTACTATTATGGAAAATGATTGTTTGATATTCACTCTTCTATATAAATAACCACTAATATTTGCACTTAGTTTATAAAACAAGATGTTCTATATAGTTTTTAGGTGAAATAATAAAGTTATATTACCTAAAATTAAATATTATAGATTAATCATAAAAAAAAAAACTGACCATTCGCGTTTAAGGAGTCAAGTGAGAAACAAAGTGGATGTGCACACGAGTAGCAAGTAGAACAATAGAACATTACATAACTTTATTTTAAAAAAAAATTGTACTTCTCTTCTCTTATTAACTCAACTACATAGATATTACAATATCAGTCCTTAGCGAGATGTGACTCACTTCTATAGACTTAAAATTGTGCACACTCATAAGAAGCCTCTCCTTATGAGCTACTCTAATAGTCCCTCATAGTACTTCTTGTTGTGATCTGATAGCTTACAATCGTTTTATATTTTTCTTTAGCGTAAGATAGAACTAACCATTTATGAGAGAAGTTTGTTATGTAATTAATAGTCTAACTTTGAGAGTGTTGTCCTAAGGAAACACTTTAGCTTATATTTGCGATATGTGGCAACTCCCTTCCTTATAAGTAATGGTGCTCGGATTGTTAGAGGCATTATCATTTGGCCTTGCGTGGACATATGGCAATGTTCAAACACTTAACGGATGTGTAAATACACCCTAAATCAATTCTAGATGTTATGTTATAGCACAACAATAACAAGGATGTAAGGGTTTGCAACATGTAGACTATTTTGGTCAATTAACTTCCAATATTAACCATTCACAATTATAATAATTCATTTAAACTTGTAATGATGAATAAATGAAATATAACTTATCATATACAAAACATGGAAGAGAACTATAGTTGTAGAAGTCATAATAAAGAGGATATAAATGTTCAGGATATTGAAAAATGAATATCAAAGATTGGAAATGCTTTAGTGCGAGTTCTGGAACTGAAAATTGAATAGGGGCAAGATTGTAAAACTAATGTACAATCTAGACCTGATTTGTATGCTCATGATTTAGAACTATACGGTCTTGGACCCTTTGACAGTCTATAACTTAAACTTCCTGTAGTGCCAACCTAATTGAATAGAATAAAAAAATATGGAATTCATAATTTAATATAATAAAATGAAGCTTCTTTTTAAAAAAATAAATGTGAGTTGATTTCTTTGGCGTTGGAGTGGAGATGTTTGTTGGCGTGTGGGGAGGGGTTGCGTCTGACAGGTGTTGAGTAATGGAGTTGGTTGGTATAGGCTGCCCATCAAGCACATGGGCATCCTAATCAATTTTCAGACCTCTCACCTCCCTTCCTAAGCAGCCATTCAGACCTTTCATTTCCCTGGCATAAAAATAGTTTGATTTTATTTGAGATCCGGAGGCATGGACCACGTAGAAACCCAAGGAAACGTTGTAAATTTAGTAGTTTGGATAATTATAATGATAAAAATGCAGGGGGCATGGGTTTCCTCACGGACAGTTACATTGTTTCACGTATGCAACAAATAGATCTCCAACCTGATCCGTTTACTTTGCCACGCACTCCCAGCCAGTGTCAATATGTGAGCCTTGGAATAGGGTATAAACGTCCATCGAAGCAAAAAATATATAGGAATTTTGTTAGATGTTGTAGTTGCAAGTGCTCTCATAGGTACGTATGCAAAATGTGGAAGCATATCCAGGCACGTGAACTGCGTGACAAAATATCTCAAAAAAATGGAGTCCCGTAGAATTCCTTAATTGCAGGATATGCATGGTTTCGATTAAGGAAGCAGTCGGCGTTCAAGTTTCAGCTCTACTATAAGCATGACAGATTATCTACAGACGTTCAAAGAACCAGGCTATTCATTTGTTGGCATGCACTATATTTTGATTGTTGCAAGGGTTCAACGGTAACTATGGAAATGTTTGGGGAACTTGAGTTCAAACATGCTAGCTTATGGTGTATCTGATGGAAGATTAGTAGTTTACAGAGTCCTAGATCCACCCTCTTTATTGCACCAGCTAGAAGGGCATTCAAAGGATGTTACAGTGGGGATGCTGGCCCAAAATATAATGATTGTTTTTCGATTATGAAATAGAGAAATAATATATATACTTGAAGACTAGAGTACCTATGTCACAAGGATATGCACAAAATGGGTTTGTTAAAAAGGCCTTCGAAACCTTGAATCAAATGCCATTGGAAGGTGTAAAGCGAGACTCCAAAACCTTGGCCAACACACTCCCTTTATGTGTGAAAATGGGAGCTTCAAGGAAAGGGTGTTTGGTAAGGCACTTCACTACCATTCGATTAGATGCCTCGAAGAGACGTAATCTCATGGTTTGTGTTGGTGGCAAGACGCGCCCAAAGTGGAGTTTTGAAAAGAAATGGGAATTTGGAAATCAAAGTGCATCTAGCAAGTGTATCACCAAACTCAATGGTGGCGAACACTAATATTTTCTGGCATGGTTCATCTCTCCATATCTTTCATAATTCTTGTTCTTTAGTTTTCATTTGCAACAAAATAAATCTAAAACTTTGGAATATCTCACATTTGATTATTTTTATATAAACTTGTTTTGCAAAATAATAAATGAAATATGGCACTTAGGTAACCCAAATAACACTTGGTAGCTAAGCATAAACTTAAACCCCTCCTTCGAGACACAATTTGGAAAACTTTGTAACCAAACTATTAGCGTGAAACAACAAAACTCCTCCTTATGTTTTACATTACTGACTTGTAGTTTGATCGTCATTCGTGGCTACAACCACAACCTTCTACGCTGCTAGACCACGGTGTCAAACTTAGGTGTTCGTGTCCATTGGTATTGGCGAGAACTAGAAGAGTCGCCAACTAAAACAACCCTTTCCATCTACCTTGCAAAGTTAGAAAATGCAATTTTGAGAGACTTGCAACAACACTCTAAACCCCGTAAAGGATATGTCAATTTCGTATGGAACACAAATGGTCAAACAAGGTCGATCTATTGCTTGATGTAACTCCTCTAGGAGCCCTGGTGCTCTATTTTGCACTTTTAGGAAGTTGCCAAAATTGAAAAGTTGGCTTTCGTTTTAAACCACTGTTCAAACCCTGAGCAACGAAATGTCTTTCTGCCTTCTCAAACCTCTAGTATATTTAGTATAAAATTGTTTGTAACCTCTAATTTGTGGAAAAACACTCTTTTGCATAGTTTGAAAAGGGAATTTTGTAGGCCTCGAGTCATTGTTTGCCTAGGTCATACTTTCTCAACTACGAACCAGGTGGCTCCAAAAATCGTTGCCATTTGCAACCTTTTTACCAGTTCTCAATCTGTCGACTTTGTTGAATTATCCATATATAGGAGGACTTGTAAGAAATTTCTCATTGCACATTTGTCCATCGAACGTTAGCTTTGTACATGGCTTTCTGAGCTCTCGAGTTAACTTTTGATTCTTTGCAACTAGGTCAGTTATGACCAATGGCCTCATAAAACTAACTGTCGATCGTAAACTGTTCGCTAGTTCTAAATTCCATTAGTTCTTGTGAATTATTGGTGTATAGGAGGATACATAGAAATTTACCCATGGTGTGTTTGCTCATCGATGACAACATTTGAAAGTGGTTTCTTAGCCTCTCGAGCCTTAATTGAATGTTTTTACAACTAGCAGGAAAACGTAAAAAGAAAGTTGTAGGACCTCTAGTGGGTAACCAAACCATCGTGGAAACTTGTTGACACTTGTAAATAACTATTTGAAAATCTATCATGTGACTTGTGTGAAATTGAACTTTTGGCAAAATAGTGTTTCTCTCTCTTCCCTATCTCTTTCTCTCTCCTTGGTTACAAAATAAGGTGAAATGAAATGAAATAAATATGTGTCTCTAACCTTCTCCTTTCGAATGCAAATTATTAATATTATGTAAATGGAAAAATGAAAACGTTAATTATGCTAGATCTAGGTGGATGCCATGCCATGATTTATCGTTGATTTCATGCTCACATGGTTTTGCAGGATGTAAGAAAGATGGCGAAAATGCATGGTGTAATTCATCGTTTATTATTGTAATTTATATAGGTCATTGTAAAATATATATATGTTAAGTAAAATTGTAGAGGATAGTTATACATTTTGTGAAGTATTGAAAGGTTTATTAATGAAGTTTTGTCACATATTTTAGATGCTAAGGTTTAAGGGAAATGTTCATCTAACATGGGTGTTATCTTGAGCCCCAAATTTTGTATTGTAAAATTTGGATATGTATGTGAATGAAATCAAATTTAATATCTTATAGTGCATTCGTTGTGAAATTTATGATGAAATCTCCAGAGTGTTGTGTTATTTAACTAGCAAATATAGAAAAGAGACCTAATTATAACAGTCAACCTTCGTTTAAAACTTGTGCTTATCTCCCCTCTCGCATGATATTTCTTAACACAAAAGAAACCAAAACCTTAAAAGGAACTTAAAACTTTACACTTGATAACACCTTCTAGCTTAAGTAACTAAGAGCCCAAGTTTGAGTTGGTCGTTATAGCCTATATGCTTAGTGACATCATCGTGAACCCAACAATTAGGAACCACATGGTAAAAATTTATCTTGGGTATGTGGTCCCCTCATGGGATTGATAGTTGTGTGTGTGTAGTAAGGAGAATGTGATTACCTTTAGGTAGTACTCTATGGGTAACCAAACCCCAACATAATGTAAGATCCTCTTAGTTGGGCACACATGTAAAGTGAAGAGTGTAGGTGGCAAAGATCACTAACTAACCTTGGAAGTCACCTGTATGAGTTGGGATCATAAATGAATTCGATACCCAATTTCTATTATCATTTGGCTTCTATGGTGCAATACTAAGAGTTAATTGTGAAACTTAACCACATTTTAATTTATGATTAGTTTGTGAAAATGTAACCATAAGATGATGTGATTAGAGAAAGGTGAAATGTATATCATTCTTATAACACATTTATACTAGTCTTGTGGTTCGTGTGTAGTTATAATGCTTCCAATCATGTACTTCTTTAAGATGTTAGACAAGTACTTTCGTAACTCCTTTTTGTTGTAAAGTGACGTCAATAAGAGACCTAAGAAACAATGTAAACAAGATGAAAAATAAGAGTATATATGATAATGGTTTAGGAACAAAAATTCACTTGAAGTCCTTATGGTTGATTTAAGCATTGACCTTTTGTTAATAATGGATACAAATTGTTCTTGGTGGGACTAGGCATTTGAGCCAATATAGAGTCCACTGAAAAAAACAAAAGAAAATAAATATAAAAATTATGGTGACTAAATGCTAAATTGACTCAAACTAAATTTGGAACTAAAACAACCATAGTATGAGAACAAACATGCTTCTAATGGAAGGAAGTTTGTAGGAAAGGGCAACTTGAACCTTCACCTCCTTTGAATCGTAATATTTTTTTCATCAACTTTAGGTTGGTTCCCTTGCATAATGAGGGTAAAATTAAACGTCAACTAAGCATATTTTGAAAAACAAACCTTGAACGTAAGAACAAGTTATTGGGAGACTCATAGTTGTTTAAAATTGACATTAATTAACAAACGATCTATGGATAATTAATGGAATTTGATAAAGGAATCAATTATGCATTCTCCTTTAAAGACTATTTCCCTACAAAGTAAAGTAATTGAAGATTGTAAAGTAGGAAATTTTAAACCTTATGTGTTCAATTCTCTTGAAAACTATAAATTCATACAATGGAAACCTAAATGTAATGAAGATGTAAACCATAAAAAGGTCATGTCATGGAGTATGCCTACTTGGTGTTTCTTACTGTAATTGGGTCATTGTCCTAGGTTGTCATATTGTATGAGTGCGTTCCTGTTTATTTAAGTGTCTTATGCACTGTTGAGTTTCTCTACTTGGAACCCTTGTGGTGTTGTGTAGTGAGCAATGTAAATCAAAAAAATATTCTTGTATTTTTTACTGTTGTATTTGTGTGTATAAAATGTGGGTGTTACACTTCCCATGCACTTCGCTTGTCTAAAAATGACCTTCGTTGCATGTTGCTCTTGCTCGCATAACTTCAAGACAACCTGTAATCACATGCAACAAAGAAGAAACCCCAAAAATCTACAATTCCTTTCATTAGAGCATTAGTAAACCAAAATGAGAAAACATGTGTGTGTGGTTGTGGTTAGAATACACTTGGCGGTTAGAATCCCAACTATTGAAATAATCCAAGTGTTGTACTACATGCCCTCATTGTGGTAACAAGCCTCATGTAGTTATCCTAGGTGTTTGTGTAAATGTGAACAACTAACCAACACCCTAGGGGTACCCTTATGTCTCTTGAGACCAAGATATCAAGTTAACTATATCTAGTATTGAATATAACTAATGCAGTAGTAGTGTGATGTGGTGTGCCTCAATTACATGACCTAACCATTTAATCCTTGAACAATATGTGGAGTGAATTTCCTCTCGCTAAGACATCATGTGGCTCTTTGATCTTTCTATGCTTGGAAATAGAGGAAGCTAGAATATTTTACCTAGTTCATAGTTTTATACTTGTAGTAGGGACTACTATAATCGATGTGCAATTGATTTGGGAAGATTTAGGAACGTGTTGAATGTTTTTGGAATGATATTTAGAATCACATGTAGTTGCAGAAAATGAAATAACTAACAAGCATGAAAGTGTAAAAATAACTCAATATGCAATAAAGCTAAGATTTCTCTAAGACACTGTATGGATAGCTCACAAATGAAGATGTACATATAAGAGAGTGAATTTGTAACTCTTCCATAATTAGTGGACAAATAGTCCAAAATAGAACTAAAACTCTCACTCTTGGCATAGTCAAACAAGGAGTAACTCCCACTTAGCTAACAATGATGGCCAAGTGTAACGAGTTTAACTCTTATGACTAAGTACACCTTATAAAACTAACTCCTAAATGTGTGGGAATAATCCACATTAATATATCAATGGAATAAATAATATCCTAAACTAACACCCCCCTTAAGCATAGCTTAGGTGGGTAGAAAAAAGTGGGCCCGAAAAAAGGCTTGATGAGGTACTCACATATAATGCAACTCTCACAATGAGGAGTAAAAGGAGAAAACCCGGTTGGAAATAAGTCGGCCTCCCATCTCAACCCCCCTCCTAAAAAAAAAGTGTACAATGAATAGGTATAGATGGGTGCATGATGGTTTTATGGGCATATGTGCATCATGGCTTAGTGCACCTAATATTTATAATCTTGGTTGATTTATTGAATATCTCATGAAGCTCATATGAGGATAAGCTCATGTTTCTTCTTACTCGGGTTATATGATGTAGGAGCATGTTCACTTACAACATTGCATCACCAAAAAGAGTTAGAATTAGAAGAATGAAATCATGCACACTCTTCTATAGCTTTGCATGACCTTGTGCATAATTTTTCTTGTAATAAAAGAAATATAAGGTGTCACTAGTTTGAGGTTCTACATAAACTTTGGGGTTTTTCTTTAGAACCATTTCCATAGGAATCATGCATAAATTATTCATGCACACATTATTTTTGAAGGTTTATGCCAAGTGGATATTACATAATTTTACGAATTTACAAATCATGTGTTGTATTGTGCATCCACAATACTTTGAGATGTTGCAGACTTTTGAAGTAGTGTTTTTTGGCACCTACCAATGTTTACATAGTTATAATTTGAACACATGGGCCTTAATCAATTTTTTTCACTAATTAGAAGATTGAGATCTACCTAGTATATTTTGATTGGATGAAAATGCCATCATTAGTGAGTACTTGCTAATTGGATGAGATAAATGGATGGATATTTGATCAAGTAAAGTAATCTTTGCAAATCCTCTTCTCCTCCCATATTCTATGAATAAGTGAGCGATGGATGTGAAAAGCATCTAGAAGCAAATCAAAACTTAGAGGGCAAGAATAGCTAATTAAGTGTCTATGTAGAATTGTAGTAGAGTTTCATTATCCAAAGAGTCTAATTTAGTTTAATTGAATTCTTTCCAATTGCAAACATAATTAGGCTAGAGATCTAGGAATTGTAGAAGCAACTTTTATTGTTTCTTATGAGTAGTGTAGCCATCTTGTCTAGGTGAAATTTGATCTCTTAAAATCTATATAATGGGTGGTCTAAGGCATCTCTTAATTGAGACCCCTAAATATGATTGTATCATTATGGTAAGCCAAGATTTTTGAAAAGTTTTTATCGTTGAAAATCCATAAACATTAGCCCCGATAGGGTGGCCACACCCAATCATTAAAAACAACTCTAGCATTTCGTTAAAAGTGCTCAACAATAAGATTCTAGCTAGAAAAATAGTATTGATTGAGTGTGCTTGATAATACTTTCATTAAAGGAACATAATCACTTGTTTATTTATAAGTGACATGAATTTAGATTTTGGAGAGTTTTATCCAAGCGTTAGAAACAAAAAAGTTGAAAGATGTGCCGGGCTCATTTAAATAAAAACTAGATAAAAAGAAAAGATTTAGGATCATACATATGATCTTGAAAAATATTAAAGACAAATTAATTTGAAAATGAGGCAAAACTAAAATAAATAAATTAATGAATACTATATAAATAAACTACAAAAACTCCAACCACAAATTTTGACATAGCAATTGAATAATTCCTAATATAAACCAAATTAACAAATGCCTTCAAAGGCAAGGTAAGTACCATGGCTTTACATTTTAAAAGATAATAAGATATCAAAACAAGAAAATTGCACTGAATGCCAAATACTTGAATACAAACTGCATTGGATACATAAAGAACCCTAATCTGCTACATAAATTACGAAGCAAATTGCATCGATGGATGCATCGCTTCTGGTTAAAACTGACATTGATAAAATCGCCCCATATGCATAATCTGTCTCATTCGGTAACTATGGTCTGTATAATACCTCTTCCATTAGACCATGTCAAATGCATAGCGAGAGAGGTCTCTGATAAGGATTTTAGTGTTTGTTTGTTTACCAGACACCATGGTTGTGAAGCTACATGGACCGGCCTATGCATCCTGCAGCAGAAGGGTGCTTGCATGTTTCGTAGAGAAAAATATTGACTTCAGGAAATAGTGCATGTGGATTTATTGAAAGGAGAGCAGAAAAATCCAGAGTTTCTGGCCTTACAAGTAAGAGATATTTCCAATATTGTCAAAGTTTTTAGGTTTTCTGTTGAAGGGATTATAAGTTTATGTTGATTAATGGTTATTCATGTTGATTATAAGTTTGTGTATGATGCAGCCCTTTGGAAAAGTTCCAGCAGTCCAGGATGGAGAACTTACTCTCTTTGGTAATCACATTCAATGCACAAATGTTTAACCATCATGTGGGCAGAGTAGATTATTACTTTTACACAATATATTCAATTTATTGTTAATTATATTCATTAAATATGTTTAAACATTAGGTGGGTAGTGTAGATTATCACTTTCTATGTGATATATTAATTAAATATATTCATATTTTATTTGGGTAGTTTAGATTATCACCTTGTATGTGTAGGGATTCCCTATTGGTAGTTTTAAATTATAGCTTCTTATTTGTAGTATTTATTGTATATGTGTAGACCTGATTTGAATAGTGTAGATTAGGGCTTTCTATTTGTTATATATTCATTATGTATATTTGATTTGAGTGGTATAGATTATAGTTTTCTATTTGTTGTATTTATTATATATAGATTTGATTCAAATATTGCAAATTATCGTTTTTATTTATTATATATCTAATTTGGGTAATGAAAATGATCACTTTACGTATTGTATTATATATATGTGTGTGAGAGAAAGATTGATTTTGGATAGTGTAGATTATCACTTTATGTGTTATATTCATTGCGAATATATAGTCCAGATTTGGATAGTGTGGATTATCAAACTCTATCTATTATACTCATTACGTATATATAGACCTTTGTATAGTGTGGATTATCAAACTCTATCTATTGTACTCATTACATATATGTAGACCTGATTTGGGTATTGTAAATTATCACTTTCTATTTGGTGCATTGGTTTTATATATGTAGAACTGATTTGGGTAGTGTAAATTTTTATTATTTTATTTTTATTTGTATTGGGTATGTGCAGAGTCGAGGGCTATCATAAGGTACTATCTTTGAGAAATATCTAGAACAAGGAACTTATCTCCCGGGAAAGACTTTGGAAGAGAAAGCATTGGTTGAACAATGGCTTGAAGTTGAAGGACAAAACTTTGGTCCTCATGCTTATGCATTGGTTTATCACCTAATCTTGGCTCCAAGGATTGGTGTTGCTTTCAGAGACAAGGGGTTCATTGAGATCAAGGCACACAATCTAGGAAAAGTATTGGATGTGTATGAAGAAAAGTTGTCAAAGAGCAAGTACTTGGCAGGGGACTTTACAGCCTTGCTGATCTCTCACATCTTCCATTTACTGAGTACATAGTGAACGCTCTTGACAAGGGATATCTCGATCGGGGATAGAAACATGTGAATGCATGGTGGGAAGATATTTCTTCCGTGGCACATGGAAGAAGGTAATGGCTATGGACCAAATAGTTTAGGTTTCAAAATTAATAAATAATCCTCTTTCTATTTAGGCAGAGGCTAGATTTGTGAAATAATATTTAATTGAAGAAGATAAATTCCCTCAGCTAAAATTGGGAATCTCCTCCCCAAGATTTTACTTGAGGAAACCTTGATTTAAATGGGTGCTCTTACTTGAGGGTGATGACTTATCTAATGGTCTCTATATTATGGCTACTTAATATTATCTTGTTTGTTGGTTGTTTGTTTTGGTTGTTCAATTATAACTTATTTTAATGATATGTCATTGAAAGTTGTTGAATTAGTTGTTTGTTAAATGGTGATTTGGTTAAGTGTTTTTTTAATTAGTCTACAATATTTTAGATTAAAAGCAAATAGAAATAAAACTAGCAATCACATGTGTATAATGCAAATGTGAACGCTAAACGGTATATGTAATTTGATTTATAGGGATGGCTTTATTACTTTATTAGTTGAAGTAGATAAGGGGTGTGATTGATTTTGTAAGTGTAGTAATATAGATGAAGCATTACATTTAAAGGTATCATCGCTACATTTCAAACTTGTTACAAATTCATACATATACATTTGCAAATCTTATATCATGAGTGGTAGCCTTTTGTGGCCATTTTTTCCACACTAAACATGAATACATTTGATACCTTTTTGGATTGTTAATTACTTTTGTAGTTGATGTGGCTTGTAATTATTTGGGGGAAATTGTGTTACTATTGCATTGGTTGCTTGGTTGGTCTTTTGTTGAAAAAACCTTTTTTACGGTCGATAAGGGGTTTGATTAATAGTGGTAGTGTAGGAATATAGATGCAACATTACATTGAAATTTTGTATGTGTACATTTAACTTTGTCACAAATTCGCACATATGCGATTCTGGAAATATTATATCATGAAATCTGAACTAAGCATGTATACGTGAAGACCTTTATATATTTATAGATTTTATATCATAAATGTTATCCTTTTGTGGGGAATTTTATTTTCACTAAACATGAATACATTTGATACCATCCCGTGAAAGGCAATCGCCACTTTGGATACAAGAAGTGTTGAGGAAAGTAGTAGTGAAAGTGCTATCAAAGTAGACAATATTTTTACAACGGGTTGAGTGATAGTAGTCTTGACTCCTCCTTTGTTCTTGCCCCAAGTGTTGTTATGTGCTCCATTTTTGAGTACCTTTCAAATGAAAATGGAGGTGAAATGCGTAGATTTGCAAACGAGGGAACTCTAAAGAAAGATGTGAAGGTCAGACTTTTCCTTTCAATGGTTCCAATGTCGAAAGTTGCTCTATGCAAAGTAAGTCCCTGGGACTTTTGGATAGTTAATCCCCAGGACATTTTAATCGGAAGTTGTCTTTGATTCCCTCTTGAAATAGGGGGTATCAGAACATGTAATGGGTTGGAGGGATCCCAACATGGGCTATTGTATCTATCAAATTTGAAAACAATAAATAAAGGTAATGTTGGTGGTGGCATTGATGTGTCATAGACAATGTCGGTGATTGTTCCTGGAGCACCATTCACAAGGCCTGTGTCAACCCATAAATTAACGATAAGCATGATTTTTGTTTTTACATAGTAGAACTTTGTGTTCCAACTAATCATCATGAGGATGAAAATATTCTAATGCCCATACAACCTAACACACTAATGCACACACACTTTCAGAGATGTTACACATACCCAAGTAGGCCCATTTAACATTCTCTAGAAGCAGAAACAACCCTAATGCAAGATATTTTTTACCTTAATTCTTCAAGATCGGACCTAAACTCTATAAACCCATAGCAAATTCTGAGATTGCACCAACTCCAAAAATCCAATAAACTCTACACAATCTAGGAGCCCATAATCTATAAAAATCCATTCTATTGACAATGCTCACAACATTCCCAGTGCTTGCACCTGAAATAAAAACTTACATGGACATATGGTCCCTATTTGAGAATATGAACTCTGTCTATTGAGCTAAACTGAGGACACTCTCAATTAATGAAAGGGAGGATATTCTAGCAAAATCTCAATACTTAAAACCTTGAATATAAAAATCAATGGATTTAGATTGATTAGGATGTAATTGTTCTTCTTATAAATCAAAAGCTTCCACATCCACATCCAAACCACTATCAGTACCCACCACTTGAACACTATAAAGTATTCACATAGAGAAGTTTGACAAGGTGATTTTGATCATTAAAGACCATTTTATTAACTTTTGAGACTAAAAAGGTAAATGTCTCCTTCCCTGGAAGAAAACAAAAATAGTAGCAACATATCGAACCCTTTTTTATTAGGTGGACAAATTGAATTTGAATACTGTTAGCAAATGGGTCCTTTGGTTGAAGGAAGAGGGCCACACAAGAGAATCAATGTATTTCAATCCTACTATTTTTTGGGTTCTCTCTAGATGCATTCCACTTGTTGGTAAATCCTTGATAATCTATGACTCCATAGTTACTGAAATAGGTATCAAAGGCACAGTCCTTTGGCATTTCCATGAACCTAACAACAAAATCCATTGATGCAAAATTAATGATACAATGAGCTCACTTAACTTCAGAATTTTGATGGCAAAATACACCTTAATAGGGCATGTATTTCAATACTTGTCACAAAGAATTATACACCTTGCAATGAATACTAATCCTACAATTTTGTTATCAACATAACAAACACCTATAATTTTAACTATCATTTGTAAACCTAAATCTTAAGGCATAAGATTTAATTACCTAGAGAACGAGAAATCGGAGAAATTATCATCATATTTGTACAAATAACTGATAGTCACTAAACCTCTACCAATGAACTAAGACCCAAAATTATCATCATATTTGTACAAATAAATGATACTCACTAAACCTCTACCAATGAACAAAGACCAAAATTATCATCATATTTGTACAAATAACCGATACTCACTAAACCTCTACAAGATGAGCTAAGAACCAATAATTTAACCCTGTTTTGAATTCCATCCACAGTAATGCCAACAACGTCTTTCATACCCTTTAACTGGTGCTCCGGTGCAGAGTACGCGTATCTAGGAATAGAGCTTATAATTGTTTCCCTTATCCTCTGAACTTCTGTAGCAAGTATTTCTTTGAGAACCTCTTCTATTTGGGTTCCATTCCTAATATCATGATTTGAAATGAAAACAGATTAGCTGTTGTAATTTGAAGGGAGGTGCCACTCATACTGCCAATACGCACTCCTGTGCCAGAAAAACACTGGAATGGACCCTGCTATAAGGCAATCAAAGATGTACCTCCTAGTAAAGTTGTCACCCCTGGGCTACAAACAGAATGTAGAATCCAAAAACAGATGAACAGAAGCCATAGAGTCGTTAATACACCGGAATCATATGGCGGTTCAGAACTCGTAAGCAAGTCTTTTTCCTTCGTCAAAACTGGCAGTTATTCTGGTCCTGGGAAATACCGACCTAGAAAGTCTTTAAAACATTAAAAATATCAAACTCAAAGATTTGGAAGCCGGCGTCATATTGGATTTTATTTAGAGGGATAGTTAATGTTTTTGTAGTTGATGTTGATAAATAGTGTGATTGATTTTGTAAGCTAATGAATATAGATGAAGCATTACATTTAAAGGTTATATCTCTACATTTCAATTTTGTTAAATATTCATACATATACATTTGCAAATCTTATATCATGAGTGGTATTCTTTTGCGGATTATTTTTGTTGAACTAAACATGAATACGTGAAGATTTTATATCATGAGTGGTACCCTTTTGTAGCCATTTTTTTGGGTACTAAGTTGAATACATTTGATATAGCTTTGGATACAAAACTTTTGAGTAAATTAGTAGTGGAGGTGCTATCAATGCAGAGCCTAGTATTTACGACAAGTTGTTTTGGTTGAAAATCAGCTCATCCGTTGAGAAAAGCAGACCTTGGGATAGAGAGGACTCGTGGGAATCCACTTATACTTAACATAAGCCGAAATCATGGCAGTCCATGAAATCACATTTCACTCAGTCATTTCATCAAACACTTCACGAGCATTAAAATGTAAACTCTGAAAGAAAATTAACAAACATAAATCTTACCAAGTGAAGCAAATTTGAGTTATTGTCCACAGCTTCCTTCCCGTCAGCTACTCTAGAAGAACAATTTTGTAACTGTATACATCAGATTTCTCATTAAGCCTTGATGTTCCCAATGGACTGAATTAATATGAAAAAATCTAGGTTGTTAAAGGAAAAATTGGTCATTGTTTACTTGAAAATCAGCTCATCCATTGAGAAAATCAGACCTTGGGATAGAGAGGACTCGTGGGAATCCACTTATACTTAACATAAGTGAAATCATGGTAGTACATGAAATCACATTTTGCTCACCATTTCATCAAACTCTTCACGAGCATTAAAATGTAAACTCCGAAAGAAAATTAAAAACAAAAATCTTACCAAGTGAAGTAAATTTGAATAATTTTCTAGAGAATCCTTCCCGTCGCTACTCTAGAAGAACAATTCTGTAACTGTATAGATCTGATTTCTCATTAAGCCTTGATGTTCCCAGTGGACTGCATTAATATGAAAAAAATGGGTTGTTAAGGGAAAAATTTGTCGTTGTTTACTTGAAAATGGGCTCATCCGTTGAGAAAAAGCGAGACACTTGGGATAGGGAGGACTTGCATGGGAATCCACTTATACTTAACATAAGCCAAAATCATGGCACTCCATGAAATCACATTTCGCTCAAGAATTTCGTCGAAACACTTCACGAGCATTATAATGTAAACTCTGAAAATAATTAACAAACATAAATCTTACCAAGTGAAGAAAATTTGAGTTATTGTCCACAAATTCCTTCTAAAAGAACATTTAGAATCGTATACATTAGTTTTCTCATTAAGCCTTGATGTTCCCAGTGGACTGAATTAGTATAAAAAATTTTGGGTGTTAAAGGTAAACTTGGTCATAGTTTACTTGAAAATCAGCTCATCTATTGATAAAAGCACACCTTGGGATAGAGAGGACTCGGGAATCCACTTATACTTAACATAAGCTGAAATCATGGCAATCCATGAGATCACCTTTCACTCATTCATTTCACAAACACTTCACAAGCATGAAAATATAATCTACGAAAGAAAATTAACAAACATAAATCTTACCAACTGAAGCAAATTTGAGTTATCGTCCACAACTTCCTTCATGTGAGCTACTCCGGAAGAACAATTCCGTGAATCGTATATCTATCATATTTCTCATTAAGCATTGATTTTCCCAGTGGAATGAATTAATATGAAAACAATATGGGTTGTCAAAGGAAAAATTGGTCATCGCTTACTTGAAAATCGGCTCACCCGTTGAGAAAAGTAGACCTTGAGATAGAGAGGACTCGTGGTAATGCACTTATACATAATTCAAAATCATGATAGTCCATGAAATCACATTTCGCTCGGTCATTTTTCAAACACTTCGTGAGCATGAAAATGTAAACTTGGAAAGAAAATTAACAAACATAAATGTTACACAATTTATAGAATGACAGTCATGGCTTACAAAATCCTAAACGAGGTTAAAAATATGCCCCGATTCACATCATAAATCATATATTTTCCCTCACATTGAAACAAAATTGGTGGGAAGAGAATATTCAACAACTTAATGAACAATAGTTGGGGATTGAAGTGAAATTTGTAACCAGGTTTGTTAAATTTGTTAGTACTCAAAAAAAGTGCAATGGGTGTTCTTACTTGAGGGTGATGATTTATCCAATGGTCTCTCTATTATGGCTTCTTAATATTATCTTTCTTGTTGGCCGTTTGTTTTGTATGCTTAATTATAATTTATTTTAATGATATCTCTTTGAAAGTTGTTGAATTAGTTGTTTTTAAATCATGATTTGGTTAAGTGTTTTTTAATTAGTCTACAATATTTTAGATTTAAAGTAAATTGAAATAAAAAATATTAGTACCCCATTTTGCAATTTTTCCTTTGAAGCATTGTCTCATTATATTTCTTAAATGAATATTAGTTTTCTATGTTATTCAATCGCTTGCAATTTTGCTTCCTAGCAGTGATTTGATTTCAATGTTATTTTTTTCACTAGTGTTTGCTTATTGGTGTCTAGACCCCTCTATAAATTTATTTGTATATATATTATAATATTGAATTTATATTAATCTCATATTAGTTGGTTGCTTTGGTTTAAGATAACATTTGTCCAAAATAACAACTTTAGTTATTTAGATCATTTACATATCCATCGTGGCTCTGGATTCAAGTTTTCGGGTTGTGTGTGCTTTTGGTTGTATACTTTGGCACTTTTTCATGGTTACATTTCTCCGCACACACCCTCATGCATTTCCCACATCTTCCTAATGTTTTCTCTTCTCGTCTCTTCCTTCCGCATACTTCCTCTCTCTTCCCTATTCTTCTATCCCCTTTCATTTCCCCTCTGCGTGCATCCTTGTGTGCCCGCTTTCATTCTAACAGTGTAATGCACCCTTTGCACCTTTGTGAACTTTCCTTCCCTTTTGGATAAGTACTTGGCATACTCTTCCTGCACATGCTCCTTCTCAAGTCCTCATGCATTGCATCGTGTACACTCATCCCCCTTCCTCATTCTTCCTTTTCTATCATGCCTTTGTGCTTGCCTTTCTAGAACTTCTTTCTTGTTGTCTCTACGTGATCCTTTTGATCATATGCCCGCACCGAATGTGCATACTTGTATACTTTTATAGATATGGGACCTTTCTTTCACCGTGTGCACAGCTCTCCTATGCGCGCTTGCAAATCCTTGCATTCTTCCCTCTCACATCTCTTTACTCGCTGCGCACGCACCAAGTGTAATCTTCTGCGCCCGTCATGGAGTGTCATGTGTCACCTTGTTAGTTGGAGTGTGCAACACTCAACCTATAAGGACATGTCAAGTGCGCGTTAAATCCTCATATCAAATGAGTGCCTGAAATGTGGTAGAAAAGATAAAACTAATAAATAGCTAGTTGAATCCTTCACCCGATTAGGGTGCGACATGAGTCATTACGTGTTTAGTTTGTCTTGTAGATATTCCGATTGTACTTACTTTAATACAAAGCTCGAGTTTCCTATGCGCCTGGTCTTGATTGAAAGCTGTTGAAGTGGGATACATTCTAAGTTATTCAAAATCAGATTTTGGAGGGATTTGGTAGGTAGAAATTATGGAAACGTCAATTCGGGCCATTAATGCACTCATCTCATCAACCCAATCACTCGATTTGATCCAAATTGGTTTCCTTCCTTCTTCCACAAGCTAGAAAAATAAGGCATATTTGACAACATTACATGCATATTCAGTAGGCATTTATTACTTGTTGTTGGTGGTTGAATGTTTGAATCCGAGCTTCCCTCATCTTCCTACTCCTCTTCTCTCCTTCTTCTTCTATAAATTATAGAGCAATGCTCAATAAAAAGGTTGGACTCTTTTGGTTTGCTAAGGCATTGTTTAAAGCATTGTTCTTTTGCATTTTGAGTTGAGACCTTTATATTTGGCTCTTTGCATGTGGATACTTTCCTCTTTCATCATTGTAATTGACTGTGCATTATTTGGAAGTAATTAAATCTTGTTTTGTGGCTATTCTCTTCCTTAGCTCACATTTTATTGCATCTACTTGCCTCTCCTTTGCATCGTTAGTTCGTTTGTGAATTTTATGTCCTTTGCAGTTCCTTTTACCGATTGTGGCTCCATGGAAATGATTGTGTGAACGGTGTTTTAGATCGTGGCACAATTATCTTCCTCCATGCACACATCTTCCTTCAAGCTTGTTCATCCACCTCTTTCTATTTCATGCATCTATTTCTATCACCTTCCCTTACCTTAGGATTTCCCTTTCATGCATATCTTTCTCACCGTGTCCTTGGAATAATATATCGTAGTGATAGGTAGTTGTAGGGTAAGTTCACAAAGATGGGGGCCAAAAGCGAACACAAATATGTTTTTGGTCATAATGCGCTCGCGTTATGGTTCGATCATGTTATAACGTGATGAGATAAAATTCAAGGTTGTCACTTATAATGCAAGCGCATTATGGCTTGGTAAATCAAAGACATAAAATGATCACATTATAATGTGCTCATGTTTCGACTGATAAAAAATAGTCAAAACCTGAGGCCTATTCACTTTGTAAAAAAAAACTTAAAGAGGCAAAACGTGAGTGCTAAAAAACACGAATGCATTTCTTTGCATTAATACTCTGTGGCACCTTGAATCGACAATGGTGGCGAGCTCAAAAGGTCGGTTATAATTTATTTTAGGATTTGATTCTCTTATTAATCTAATTTTTTGAATAGTTTTTGATTTTTATTTATTTTCATTTTCAGATGTTTTTGTATCTTCTATTCAAACCCCACATTCACCTTCACACCAAGATGAAGAAGAAAACATCCCTCAAACACCCCCTTCTATGGCATGACATCCTCCTAACACCCAACAATGATTTTGGGGAGATTGAAAACAATAAAGCTCAAATTGAGGGTTTGATAGAAACGTTAAGAAACCCTAATGCCACAAATGCACATTGTCAAAACCTAGTTGCATCTTTAGGATCATTGGTATCTAATATTGACAGTGTGGTTGGACAAATTAACACATGGGAGAGTTTTAAAACCAATTGCCACAATTTTATACTATCGACAATTTGTCATATGATGCAATGAAGAAGAAAAAATAACAAAAGACAAATTGTGTGCATTATTTACTGATCCTAAAACAAATGCACCATTACGATTGGATTGCAAAATATTCCCCATCCATTGGTGTAATCACAAGGGGATAAAAATAATTTTTGGGATAGGTGGTGGATGGTTTTTGACCAACCACCTTGTAATAATTTTGAGGTGCCACAATATTTCTTGAGGAAACTCTATTACGAGTTCATCCTCAATGAAATACCTAACTATTATGTAATTCGAGATTTTCAGGGTAGAGGCAAGGGCTCTGCATAGGATAGAGAGGGGGCACAATGGTTGTAGAAAATACTAGCTAGACCCATTTCCCACCCACCTATTCATCATGTTTCAGTCCCTACTATTGTGAAGGAGACAATGGAGGTTCAGACCCTTGGTTCTATCAGATCATTGACATAGTTAATGCTTTAGCATGGAACCCGTCTCTCCCAGAGTGATGAGCCTAGTTATTCTAGGAAAAATACATTATATACCATAGAGTGTCATACTTGTGGGAGTATAGATACCTATGTAGTTGACATCGTAGCTCCATAGCCTCATGAGGTAGCTCCACAGGATGAGCGGAGTGTCTGATTGGATGAGGCTCATCGTGATTCAGTTTTGGAGAATATCATCATCACCGCTGATCTACTGGATTCAACTTTTGATATTGACCAACAAGTAATTTTACATGAAATGAGTTGTAATTATATATAAGAATATTAATCAATTATGAATGAAAATTAATCATGCGTGTTTTTATAAAATTACAAGGTCAAACTATACATCCAAAGATTATCATTCGACTACTTGATTTGTTTACGAGAACTTCATCCCCTCAGGTATAAATTGGTAATAAATTACTAAATTTATTGTGTTATTTTGTTTTCCATGTATAGAGATGTTATCCTAAAATTACATTTTGATGTTGAACATGTGAATGTCTGCAAGCTCGCATGTTGGTGAATTCACTAATGTGTGTTTTATAATTATTTTTATTCATCATATATACATGAAGAGAATGTACTATAGTTAACGTATGAATTTACTAATGTGAATTTTATTATTATTTTAGTTGATGACATCATTATAGTATCCTAATGAGATTTGACGTTCTTTAGATTTTGTAGTTGATATAGGCTTAGCTTCTCCGCAGCACCTCTTACACAAGTATGCGCTAGTAAATTAATTTTCATAATGAAGAGATTGTATTAAATAACATCATTTAGTATAACTAAATAACATTCATGCGTATTCTAATTTTCATCATCATGATTTCCAACAGGAGGAGTTGACTACTCCAGTTCATGCACCTCGTATTGATGTTGTTGATGATCTTGAGAGGCAAAGAGGATGATTGATAGTGATCATCAAATTGCAGTAAGTATTTATTTTTAAGTAGTGTCATTTTATATGTCACTAATTGTATACTAATGGGTATGTTGTTTATTTGTATTAATATATGGATCTACAAGAATCCTTTGAGTGTAGGAGGTCTGAACGGAATAAGGAACGTTCCACTAATGTGCCCAAGTCATCTTCCTACTGGTGAAGAGAACTAGATTATTTGATGATACCCCATAGCTTAGATGTATACAAATTTTGTTGTTCTGCCTTCATGGCATATTGGCGTAGATTTATATTTTGTCGATGTATATCATTGTATATGCCTACATGGATTTGTTAAGACATTGATTTTGATCAAATTTTGTATCTATCGAGGATTTTTGAATCAATATAATATATGAGAATTTTTTGTAAATTTTTATATTGGATGAAATATGCTTTATACAGTATCTAAGTCCGTATTAATATGATATCGTATGTATGTTATGTTAATATGTATTATTAGTGTTATTTTTTTGTTTTAAACATAGGATTTAAAATATATGTGTAACTAATTTACAAATTTACCATTGTACTATAATCATTTAATGCCATCAATTTAAATAATATAATGTCAATGTAAATGTAATCCACTTCCTAGAATTTCAATAATTCAAATGAAACATATGTAATGTGAGACAACACAATATTACATTAATTGTAATAATTAAATTGTAACTACAGAGAGAAAGAAAGAGAGGGAATGAAAGAGGGATAGACATAGAAAGAGAGAGTGGGTGTGAGAGAAAGAGATAGATAATGAGAGAGCGAGAGAAAAATAAAGAAACAGAGACAGGAGAAACAGAGTGCGAGAGAAAGAGATATTTAGAGTGAGAGCGAGAGCGATCGAGAGCGTGTGTGAGAGAATGACAGAAAGAAAGAGAGAGTGTGATAACTAAAAAGGTCAATCCACTAGGTTGGTTCTTACATTCATATTATCCAAAATCACCTTCTAATCATCCTTAAGGATGTAGGAAGGAGTCAATGTTGTTCCTTAATAGTTTATAGGACAAAATGCTCTTTGAAATTTTAAGCTATGTAATTTACAGTTTCAAATTTTTCTATTAGTATTGAACATTTTTATTTTCATAGTTTGGACTCTAATGCTTTGAACATTTATGTAGTAAAGACCATAACTATCATAAGAAATGTGAAGTTTATGGAGTATGAGAATTCCTTACAATGAAGTTAGTGAGACAAAAATATACTTTCAAGGAAGATGAGGTTCTTTTGAATATGAACATGTATCAGAAAAAAATGGCTTGTGTAAATATTGTTGTGTTCTCATCCCACCTTTCAAACTCAATCATGAAGGTCCACATTTACGCACCAAAAAGGAAGAGGCTATACACTACTGTGACACAAGGTGTCAAGTATGTGGTTATTTTTGCCATCTTCCATTAGGTCATCCTGGTTTGCATAATACCATACATGAAAATATGAAAAATGTGATTTTTTTTTCAAAGTGTGAAGAAATTGAAATTCAAGAGCGCAAGTATATGTGGGGAGAAACAGGTTTGGCAAAGATGTGTAATATGCATTGTAAGACATAAGGTAGATGCCATATCGATGTAGTTACTTGTCTCGCCTCTTATAAACAAGGTATTTATATAAGAAGACCGAATGATGGTTTTGGGAATGGGACTAGGAAATATGGTCCTAATATTGATATTCCAAAAGATGAACTCACTCATGGTTATAATAATTCACTTTTATCTTCCTTACGTGGGACTCCCCAATACGCCCCATGATCACCCCTTATGGGTACTGCATCTCTGAAAATCGATGCTCTAGTGCTTCTTCCACCTCCTCCTCAACATTAACCTTATTATTTCCTTGTGTGGTTTTCCCAAGTGCTCTCTTGGGTGCCATTGATAATTTCCAAACTTTCATGTGCTTTCCTGACCTCTGCATCTTCAAACTCCACGTGCCCTAGCATGCCCTAGGTGCGACTTTTTTCTCAAACCCTAGCTTCATAAATATGCCTTCTACACACCTTCCACTAGCTCAAACACCATTCCAATGGATATTTGTGATGGTCATGTCCACTTCTCAACTAGTTTATTGCTCTATTCGATCACTCTTCATACTTCACACTCAAATCACTCTTCACATGCACTTCACAACTTGAAAACTCAAAGGATGTAAGGTAGAAATGAAATCGCAAGCACCCATTTAATAGATTTTTCAAAACTTTCCACATTAATTTCTCCTCACCTACCATCGTGCTCATCATTAATAATGATTCCTTTCTCTTTTCACGTTGTTCGCTGATTTTTCCACACCCCAATCTTAACCTTTTGATGCGCCTACTACTTCTTAGCCACAAACCTCCTTACGCGTGCTTCCATGCGCCAAAGTACATCAACCACTGTGACTCATCCCAAGTAGTCTCCCATGTTGTTTTCTACCTCTCATTACACTATGTGAACATCCTTTGATGTGTGGTATTCAATCTAAGAAAATTTCCTTCCTTAAAAACACCTTCAATCCGAGTACCCATAACATCATTCATTTATGTGCACCAATATTTCAGGAGACTTTCAAGTTTCAACCCATATATATCCCCTGTAACAATTCAGTATCTACTCCACCCCACACTAAAAGTATGCGCGGTCCTCTACGCATGAACCCAATAAATAGTAATCAGCTCCTACACACAAATGCGCTTATTACAACAAAACACATAACTAATATTGACAAGGTATATAAATGATGAAAGGAAACACATTAAAGGAAAATGCATTAAAGGGAAATCTAATCTAAGTGGAAATATTGCCTTATTACAAACACCAAGAAGCCTTATTTATAGTAGGGCTTCAACCTACTCTCATTGAAGTAACAGAAATAAGATTTCGTCCAACACATGTAATTGAAAAGTGCCCGATCACAATATCTTTGTTACGATAAAAGGCCTCAACCAATGAAATTTCAATTTCCCTAGGTGGCGCGCAATCTTTATATCATAAATAAGAACCATATTTTTCACTTCAAATTTTTTATTCCTGATATTCCTATCATGTCGCCTTCTATCTTGATTTTTATTTCTTCTTCCTCCATCAAGCAATAGCGCTCCACTTGTCTAACTACATCATTTTATCTATGCGATCCTTTATAGCTTGTTCATCATCTAGTCCTCCTACACGTGCAATACATAGAGATGGAAACATGAAATCCATAAAATACAACCTCCGTGCTAAATACCAACTGAAAGTGTGTGGCCTTATTTCAATCTCTTATAGGTAGTCATATATGCCCAAAGTACACATATAATTTATCATCCCAGTCTTTCCTTCCAACATCACATATTTTTTTAGTGTTTTTCCCAGAATCTTGTTTAAAGATTCAATAGTACCATTAGTCTATGGGTGATAGGGTGTTGTCTTATGGTGTGCCACCATAAACTCAACCAAGAGAATTTTGATGGTCTCATTCAAGAAATGAGTGCCCTATCACTTGTTAGACTCAATGGACATCCATACATGCTAATAATGTTTTCCCATAAAAATATTGTTGTTGTAGTGGCTATGAAATCCCTAGTAGGTGCTACTTCTACCTACCATGTCGATAATATATAAAATTTATAATATAACATGCTCCATATCCTTCATGTAGGTGGGGAAGTAGGACCTCAAAATCAATATCCCATTTCTCAAAATGTTCAGCACTTGCAATAGGCCTCAAAGGCATCTCATCTCTAGTTCTTGGCTTCCTATGGCACTCGACAATGGTCACACACTTGACATATTATTTAGTATCTTTGTAAAAATTTTCCCACCAAAGGCCAGCCATTAGAATCTTGTGTGTGGTAGCATCACCTACATAATGACCTCCTGCAATTCCACCATGAGCTTCTTCCATAATAGCCTCATGCTCATGCTCCAAAACACACCGACGTAAAATGTTATCACGGCCTAACTTGTACAAATATCCACCTATGAACTAGTAAGGTGACACGCATATTGTAATTTGTTTCTTCTATAAATTCTTCATTCCCTTAGGTTCCTATCCAATGCAAAAATTATAATGCAATGTCTTCTCGTAGTAGTGGGCGCACATTCAATATAAAGAGATGTGCATATGAAATTATTTCCTCAATGCTCTACACATCCTCACTAGAATTGATTCTTGACAAATGGTCGGACCTTAAGTTACTTTTTCCTAGTTTTACAATCACTGTAAACTGAAACTCCTAAAATAGTAGTATCTACCTGTAAATGTGCCCTTGAAAAATAGGTTTGTTGACCAAATAATTAAGTTCCATATGATCTGTAAAAAAATAAATGGTTTTTCCAATAAGTATTGTCTAAACTTGTGCAGCATGTAAATCATGTAGAAATTCACGTTTTCTAGTTGTATAATTTTTTTCCATGGTGTCAACTTCCTACTTAAAACAAATAGGGTGGTATATAATTCCTTCTCCTGGTTACACCAAAAACTATTTTAATAGCCATGCATCGGAAGCATCAATGTGAACATGAAAGGACTTATCCCATGAAGGAAACTGCAAAATGGGTGTAGTATTCATCCTTGCCTTCAATGTTTTAAACTACCTTTTCTGCACTTCATACCACTAGAATTTTCCTTTAGCTTTCAAAAGTTCTTCTAAGGGCACATAAATATTTTCATAGCCCTTAATGAATTTCATGTAATACCCTATATGTCTCAAAAATACACACACTTCACTCTGATTGTTAGGTTCTTACAAACCTAAGATCACAGAACATTGGATGGGTCCACCAAAAACCCTTCCTACAAATAATATGCCCAAGAAAAAGTGCCAAATGTGTTTTAAAGATACATTTCTTAATGTTCGAGAGATGCTCAATTTCTCTACACCTCTCAAACATCAGCCTTAAATTCACACAATGATCCTTGTCCGTGCCATATACTTGTCCAATCATCCAGATATACCTGTAAAAATTATGAATAAAGTCTTGAAAATCCTACACAACAATGCGTGAGAACATCGTTGGTGCATTATTCACCCAAAGGGCGTCACTTTGTATGAAAAATTCCCCACTTAGTGTTGAAAGTTGTCTTTTCTTGATCTTCCTTCACTATGCACACTTGATGATAACCTAAAACCCATCTGTAAAAGAGTAGATCTCACACCCTACAACTCCTCAAGGATATCTTATGTGAATGGGGTGGGAAAAGGATCAATGACACATGAAGCATTTAACTCTCTATAGTCCACATAGATCCTTATCCTCCCATCCTTTTTAATACTGATGACCATGGGACTAACCCATTTAGATTTCTCAATGGGCTTAATTATACCAGACTTGAGCATGTTATCAATTTCTTCCTTTACCTTGACGCGCAAATTAGGATTCATCCTATAAGGCCTCTTCCTAATCGAGTGTGCACATTCTTTAAGCTTGATTCATATCTCACCTAAAGAAGGGTGTACTCCTTTTAACTCATGATAGCCCCATGGAAACAAGTCCTAAAATTCATGCGTAGGAGTTCAATAACCATTTTTTTAAGCACTAAGCCTATATAATGGCCTCTTTAGTGATATGAATGTTAACATTTTCATCCACTCATGTCAATCACCTCGCCTCGCTACCTTCAGTGTGTTTTTAACATCTAAATTATTGTCCTCATTATCATCATCATTTATCATGCATACCATTTTACCCTTTTCCTTTTCTTCCCAGGTGCACGAACCATTTCTTCTTCCTCAGTCTCTTCTAGGTCAAGGCGTGCCTCTAAATCCATCTCTCCAAACATATCTATCAGAATTTCTTCAGCCTTCGCACTATCCCCAAAGTAAGGTGCTTCATAATCTATAGTGCTTCATTGACTGGAGGATTAGTAGAAAAGTAATCAAAAGTATGAATCATACCTGAGGTCATCTCCTTCTAATTAAATTTTTCTCTTATCAATTCCATGGACATACCATGCACACATAACCACCTAGGGTGGCATAAAACTTATGTACCTAGAGTGATGGTGGAAAGGCCTCCTACCCCTCCATCCAAAGTCTCTCACAATTTTGAACGTGATGCAAAGCAAGGGACTTCCCATGAAATTCACATATCTGAGAAGGTACATTACTCTTATAAAACCTAGTAGAAAATGTGATTCTCACTTCTTGCCATTCTAATAAGTTGTCTTTGTGTGTATTCCACCAACGTGTTGTTTTCCTACACAAAGTATATACCATATGCTTTATTTATCATTCATTCATTCTTCCACTACATCAGGATTCCAAGGCACGCAAAATCATACATCATGGGGTTCCTCACGAGTAATTATGTTCTTGATCTCTCAGGTACTACTTATAACTCATGTGCCCGAACCAAATGACATACGACTTGATCACCCATTGTATCACTCCTTCTTACTCGAGTTGTTCTTGATATATCACCCAACTACTTCAAAGGCTCCATACAATAACACAGTCACTCAAAGTAATGCTTTGGTATCAGCTTCTGCATTATTCACATAACACCAAGGGCGCCCAAGTAATGCTGGGAAGCTATTTACTTCAGATATTTCCAACACTTCAAAGTCCCTAGTAAACTTGGATCCCGAATCATAATAGTCACATCCTTAAGTACTCCAAGTGGCATGGCTCTAGTTCTATTTTCCATATATAATATATTCAAGAAGGCTACAATGGTGGTCTTCCCATCTGATTCCATGCATCCAACGTGAGTACATTAACTTCTACACCTATATCTATCAGAATGTTTCTCAAAATCCATCCATCTATGACCACATTCAGAATAATCTCCTTATCATACTCATGATTATGGGGAGGCATATTTTCATGAAGTATCTACCTTTGCACTCATTACCTGCGCATGGTAATTTTTCTCTCAACCATTCCCCTAACAAAGGGATTATGTTCTCCTGGCGCAACATTTGACATACCTCTTCAAGTCATCTATGTCCTTCTATGGGAATTCAACCTTCTTTTCTCATTCCATCACATGCTCTTACTCCTTAAGGCTCTGAATCTCTCCTTGCATATCCCTGATAACATCCATAGTCTCCTGGTAAACCTCTTTCTGATGTGAAACATCAGGTACTTGGCATTAATCACTTCTTGCTTTTGTTATAGTTGGCTTATACTTTGTAGGTTCATGAGCGCATGCAGCCTCAACGCATGTAGTGAATAATACGGGTTGTAATTTAGAATTAAGTCCAACCTTCAACATCCATTGATCTCCATCTGCACGCTGTATCTTAATCATAGTTGCACCCTTATCTTGTTTGTGTTTCTTGCTCATATGCTCATATAAGTCTGGACATTCTTCAAATTTGTGTTGTTTTCCACACCATGAGAAAACCACATTCTGAGGGCACTCGCATTGATAATGATAAGGAGATCCACAAGTATAACAAGTTCCTCTAGAAATCCTCCTCTTCCACCACCACAATGACCTCGACCTCTATATCCTCCACAAAATCCTCTATTCATGTTATCCCCATTATTGTGCCCTTCATTATGTTGTTCTCCTTGTTCCTTAGATCCACCTGCTACACTAGTCTGCGCACACCAATCTCAATGGCCTCATGGATATGATCAATCACTCTACGTTAACATAGTGTCATGAGTATGAGTTTTACAAATATTATAATACATAGACACATTCTTCTCGGATCGCGCATTGTAAAGAGGGAACATCTACTCACATCATGGTCCAAATGAAAAATTTCACAATCCAACAACATGGTGCACACAAACATGTGAGGACATCTATCCTTGGTATGTCCTTTAACCTCAATTTGTACACCATATTCCACTGGCACGTCTCATGAGATGAATTAGCAAAGATATTCTCTAATTGTTTCGCCATGGCTGGAATTTGTGCCTCTAAGAACATACTTACTCTAGTGTCCACACTCCCAACTAACTTAGTGTATAAAGCTTCTTCCAAATCGTCACATGGATCCACAAAGGTCTTATGAGATAACACCATTTAAAAGGAGTCAACATCCCACCAAAAAACCATTGTGCATGTTGACTAGGATGTATGTCATAAGATAACTTTGATAAAAAAGTTTTAAAATGTGTCATATTCTCCTAATGCTTTATAAGCCTTACATTAATGTCCTTAAGTGTGTTGATACTTTTCTTCTCAAACTCAATGGAATATGGAACTCAACTAGAAACATAGAGCTAAAGCATCATAATCCACACAGTCTGATGTGGGTCATACTTTTTGTACCAATATGCATGCGTGCCTTGAAGAGTAGTAGAAAATTGAATTACTTTTCCTATCTGGAGGTGTAATTCCTTTAGCACGCCATAACAGACTCACACTTGTGTACATGCTCTGCAACATCTTCAATACCTCTATATTTTGGAAAGTGGAGATACATTTCATAATAAACTTATTGAGGTTGTTGAGGGTGCAGACCTTGTCCACCAGATCTAGAACCATAACCCCCACCAGTATTTCCTCCACCACTAGAACCACCTGATCCACTTGATCTCGAGCCTCCTGATCCCCCAGATCCACCTGATCCTCCTCTAGTAGCAGGAAATGGACCCATGGATGTACTTCCTTGAGTCCCAAATGTGTTACTAAATTGAACTCCCATAGTTTGTGAAGTTGTATACTTCTAAACATGTTCCCAATGTTCTGTGCACCCACACTTTATCCTGATGATGCGTAGAAAATATTCCTCCAATCGGGTCTCCAATCAACAAATATGATGTATGTTACTGCCATAGGTGTATGTGTTGTTTGATGCACTTATGTATTCAAAGGAAAATGATATCTACCTAAAGCTACTAAATTACCTACACTTGCCTTATCAATGATTACTTCTGGAACTAAAACACCAAGCGCAAGGGCTAGGTCACTAGTGGGATCGATGCGCACACCGGTCCTCATGATTTCCTTCTCGAACGCACTCTCATCATGAAGTCAAAGGATATTCTCTACTAAACTTTCCTAAGTGGGGGAGAACCTGATGCTTCGCTCCATGTCTTCCACGTGAGCCTCAAATCCTTCATGAGACATCATCCTCTGCAACTCCATAGACTCCTGAATTTCATATTACTTCACTTTTCTTCCCTCTCCCGCACTTCATTATACTTAAGCCACCTTTCTTCTCTCTTCCTTTTACTGCAAGGTCCACCATCTTTCACCACACATGGTCCTTCCCCTACATGCATGGTGGTATGTTTAGCTAGCCATATGTAGGCATTCTAAACTCAACACCACCATCAAGATCTTAATTGCCAAAGGAATAACATGCGTATGTAAGATCCTCTGGGCTCACAAAAAAATTCAAACTCATCAACTTCTAGAAAATAAAATGTAGAAACAATGTATTCCAAAGTATAACTATGCACAACACCATCCCACCAATGATCTACAACACATGTGTCCAAGGTTCATCAACATCAAACAAAGTCTGGTATTCTTCCTATGCCAACCCTTGGTCTATAACTCCAGTTTTTCTTTGATGCATATGCTGAAACCACTCATAAAATTCTATTGGAAAGAAAAAAAAACGTTCATAGAGTTCATGATATAGATTATCTTCCACCCACTTGTACACATTGAAATCAGGTCCAGAAGGTCATATCTTCGTGCAAACTGATCTTGTCCTTCATACACTCAATCTTCAATGGCTGCAATATTCAACCAATACGCCATCATCATGCAACATCATGAAAATAGTTTGAAAAGAGGTCCCAAAATGAAACCAAAATGTAGTCTAATTTTTCCCACTCAATTTCCTAGGTGCACGAACACTTCATCTAGAGAGATCTCGAACGCTCACCAAGCATGTGAAGTTACCAGCCCTCTCTTGTATTGTCTTGTCAAGATGTTAGCATGCATAACCATAATTAACCATAATAAAAGTGTATATTCCATCTTAATAATCAAATCCATGAGCTCAAATTGGAAACACACATAATAAGAAAGCATATTAGATCATATCACAATTAGGATCATATTTACCATATAAGTACCATGAATAGAGACATCAACAACCAATCGTTAGAACTATAATATTAACTACATCATAATATATAGTTTATATTTAAATAATACACAATAAAGTATATTATTATTATTTAAATATAAAATTTATATTAGGGGTTGGTTAATTTAATTAATCAACTAATTAAATCGGGGAGGTGTGCCCCGTCACTTAATAAGGTTATAACCCTTTGGTTATTTAAATATGACCTTAGGTCATATTCAGGATATCGAATTAGATCATATCAATTATATATCAAACATTGATAAAATAATATTCTAGTGTGTGGAATATGAAGGTTAATCCTGGTAAAAACATGGAGTAGAAGTGAGGAGGGAGTTACTGGACTGGTAATTGTAAAATTTTCTCGATAGTGGATTTATTCCATGGTTTTTACCCATTTAGGGGTTTTCCACGTTACATGTTGTGTTATGTGTACAATGTGTTTTATTTAATTTATTTATGTTGTGTATGTTATAATATTTTAATTTATAATATTGTATTAATTAATTTAGTTGGTTATTATACATTTTCACCGCTCATCTTGACACCAATATCTATCCACAATGATCCATTATATTAACTCATTAAGTAAAAAAAGTTGTATACATCACAATAATTACTAGAGAGTCATGCACACTTAGAACAATAGGGCAACATAACCCTGTAATACATACAATGTCCAAAAATATGTAAATCAACTACTATATATAGGGGTGGGGATTTTCCCTTCACCACTCATGTATTCTCAAAATAGGTCTGCATTCTCAAGGTAACCATGCGCTAACAACTGCATGCTTTTACAAAAAGGATAATAATAAATTAATCTATGATTAATCTCTATTTTGATCCTATTATTAGCACAAACTATTTATGTCTCTTTGTCTTCCACTTATTCCCAAAAAAATATCTTTCTTCGCTAAGAAGTCTTATCTGCTCTCATATTTTTCTTGATCTGCACTCCATCCTATTTTTAGCATCTACCCTACAAAAATGGCTAAGTCCCAAAATTTTCTTTATCGGTGTGCCCTCGTTAAACTGCCACTTGTGCACACATATTCACTTTTTTGTGCTCCCTCTTGGAAATTTCTCCAGCCCAACAGAGGATGACACAAAAAATTTCTCTATCAATTCTTCCATTCTTGGCATGAGATCGCCCAAAAAACTCCTAAACAACGCAACTAGCAAGAGATCGCCCAAAACTCATTCTTCTACAACATCTTGAGGATCTTTTCTACACTCTTTACTCATCATGAATTAGGTGTGCATGTTCCTTATTGATTTTATTGCATACGTTTACACACTTTCACACGTTTTGATAATATACACATGTATTTGACTACTTGTTTGTTCTTCTCTTTTTTCGTAAGTTTGTCCTTATGGGAAGCGGTAGTCAAATCAATCACACAATAATCACACATCATCACAACATCAAATGAAACTAAAAATAGGTACAATAACGACATCTACATATATTCTCATGACCTAGGGTCATCATCATCACTTATTTTTGACTTCCTCTTCTCTAGCGTTCATGCTTCACTTTTTATCACCCACGTTGTTCATTGTTTCTCGACATGGTTTTCACCATTGATCTACATGGTTATCAGGTATACATATATTATCTACTTTATATTATCGAGCATTCGATCAACAACATAAAGTGGGGTAAAATGTAGACACTAAATCATGCATTTTGGGTATCTATCTAGTCTTGATCACATACTACTATTCATATGATTCCCAAGTAAGAAAAGTACTAATTGACTTATATATAAATAGCCACCTTTTCTTACTTTTTGTTTTCTCTCGTTGATTTTACACTCCTTCAATTCGAATATGAATTTTCATACTTCAACATTTCTCACTCTAGACACCAAAGTGCCCGGTCGGGACGCCAACATGCCAGATACACTCGTCCCCATGGGTGCCCCCCGACCTCTTTATACTTTTATCACATCTTTTGGGTCCTTTCTATCCATTTGGGCATCTTATATTTTTGGTATTCAGTATTTTGGGGTTAATTACAAAATTCAAGAAAGGAAATCATATAAATATAAAGTTATGTGACCATAATAAAGGACCAAGCACTAAGCATTAGCTATCACCACCTAAGGTTAGCATCCAAAGGCATTATCAAGAGCATTCAAGCATCCATCTAGCATCCACACAAGGGCAAGGGACTGCATTTTTCTACATACACTTCATAGGAGGGTAAGTTCATTCTTTCATGCACACATCTATTTACATAATGTACATCTAGTTATTTGCTTCGATATCAAGTGGAACACACAAAAGTGCCATCTACGACACGATTTCAACGCAGACACATAGAACTAAATTTGGTCCGAGATGTAGTACATCACTCGGTCCATAAGTTCACTTGTTTGAAATCCAAGGATAGTCCAACCCCTCATATGCATTATTTTATTTTTGGGATTTGATGCGCTTTTGAGGGTTTTTTAAGGCATTTATTCATTGCAGCAGTTACATATGACATCGACGAACTTGATGTGACCTACTAGTAACAAGAACCAAAGGAAAATGAACATTTTGTGACCATTAGAAAAAGGTTCTATGAGGTTCTGAACAATCATAGGTTCCCAGAGCAGGTCTACAGCACCCGCAGGCGCCCCTGACCCATTCCAGGTGCCCCAATCTAGGAAGATCTTGTGGTCACACAATTTTCTGAGGCTTGGTGTGACACTTATCTCCTTTTGTTTATTAGTTCATCACTTTAACAAAAACCCATGATTATTTGTGAATCATCTAAGTACTTCTATCTCCTCTTTGCAACTAGGGTTTCATAATTTCTAGCTTATTTTTATTGGGTTAAAATTGTATTTCATTGCTTATTTAATTTATAACGTTGTTACATACTTAGTCTTAGGCATATATTTATATAAAATTTTCTTAATAAATGGCCGCCTAAAATGGAAAGTAATTGTATTCACTAACCTTCTCATTGCCCCTATCCTAGTCAAAATTGTGGGTACTTTTGTCATTAAAAGCATTTGGAAAAAAGTTAAACCATGGCTTTTGTGTAATGGTGATGGCTTTCAGGAAGGCCTATCCTTTAATCTCCATTATTTGTGGTGGTCCTTGACTCAAATTTCAGGACCGGTGTCTTGATTAGATGCCATGGATTCCTACTCTCTACCTTTGTATGCGCGAATTTACACAATCCAAGAATTGTTATGCAAATACACCCAATCTTGGTAGATATAGTAATCTCTCAAGGTCAAGTTGAAGTTGGATCTCGAGAGATAGAGATATCATATAAGAAATGATTTCTTTCATGTCAGTTCACATGGTTCATAAGGTCATTGCTCCTTCCAACTTGCCCAAGGTGGAAAGACTGCAAGTGGTATGTGGACACCCCTTTCTTGAGCTACTCGCTAAGTAAAGGCTATGGTTGGATGACACATCACCTACCTATGGGGGATAAGATTAATGCCTAATGAGGGATTCATTCCACTCTTCCAGTCTGGGGAAGGATATTTTTACCATTTGGACAACCTATGTGGAACCAAAAATTACCCACTTTCTTTGATGTGTGCTACACCATGAACTCCCATTTGGAACTCACCTTGTGCATCTTGGAGAGGTTGATCCTAAATTCCCCTTCAGTGGGCATCTAGAAACACTTTCACACTTTTTGGGTATTGTCTCAAATTTCAAAATTCTTGGTATTGGATCCACTCTTTCTTCCAACCATTCTTCGCTCACTGAAACCACCCTAGAATTCCACACAAGTTTACCCAAATTTGGCATGCTTTCAGAGGGGAAATTTTGTTCTAGATATGGAAATAAAGGAATGCTTATTTTTTACTAATTCTTATGTTGATCAAAATTTATCTATTTATAACAATTAAATGATTGTCACCAATTATGTCTTATTGTAGTTTCAAGTCCATGTCAAAAATGTGGCACTAGGAGGTGGAGCATCTACAAATGCGCTTACATCACTCAAAGTGATTCCCTATGATGTTGATTGTGTCACGGTGTCCTAATCTCATTGCTCCCCGCCACATGGAAATGACAAAAACACCAAATAAAGTGGTGTGGCCGAAAACCATTCCAATCATCGCTCGTTCAGGTTGTTCACATTGGTCACCACATGGTCAACCTTCCAAGAAAAGATCCTCCCCTTTGCCTTCAACCTTCCATCAAGTGTGGGTTATCTCTCCACCTCCCGTAAAACCAATATTCGTGCTCACTACTCTTGGCTTGAGATACACACTCATGATGGGTGGAGTCTTCCTCCGCCATCAGATAAATTTCCACTTCTAGAATTTTCCTTCTCGCCCTCATGCTAGCACTTGATAAAGAAACTGAAGAAGAAAACCACCACAATTTGGAATGGAAATTTCCAGCACTCAAAAGACTACTGTCAGGATCTAGATGGCATGACGAAGACTCCACCCGCACGCAGCCAATAATTTGCAATGACGGCTTTTTTTTTTGTTCCTTTATTTTTGATGTTATCAACCTCTTGCGCTCTTAGATTCTCGCCTAATTTGTTTCATGGCTTTGGGGTATGCTTCTATACCACCCACCTTTATCGCGAATAATCTTGTATCATTATACTTTATATTTTAATATAAGATCTATTTCATCAAAAAAAAAAATCATATTAAGTAATAGGCCTACCAAACATTTCATATTTAAAAATAGTAATATGAAATATTAGTTAAAAGGCCAACCAATAACTTCCTATTTTAATATAGTATAGACTAATAAAACATATTAAATCTGATCAAACATTTTGTATTTTAAAATAATATAAATTAATAAAAAAACATATTAGATAAAAGGCTCTACTAAGCATTTCATATTTTAAAATAGTATAGACTAATTAAAATACATAGACTAACTAAAAACATATTAGATGAGAGGCCTACCAAACACTTCATATTTTAAAATAATATACATTAGTTACTCCTCTTAATGAGATTTATTTTTCTCGGATATTTTTTGATAAATGTTTATTTGGCACAAAAGTGGTACGACCATTTCTAGGTTATAGTTTATCCCATGAAAATCACTTTATGATCAATATTAGTTGGTGTAAACATATAATGAAAATTACTTTTGAAAGATGCAAAATCTAACATACGAGTGAAGGCACGCAAGAAAACCCTAACCTTGATTATTTTTATAGTAGTTTGGGCATTTATTCCACCCGCTTTTGGGTGGCGCTTGCCTTTATAATGATCTCTAACCCTTCCGTTGCAACATCAATTACAAATTGTAGTGACGATGACTCCTAAAGGCGTAAGGAAATTTGTTTCAAAATTTTACGACGAGGTAACGATTCTGAAACCCCTCTGGATGTCACAATTGATATTTCTTTTGTTGATCTTGTTGTTCAGTTTTATCGTAATAATTGTTTAATAGTGTATTTCTATGGTCGTATTCCGTTTGAGTCATATTTATAGAACTGGATTAGAAACCATTGGGAGACAACCAAAATCCAAGTCACTAGTGTTCGAATCTTACCAAAGGGTTTTATTTTTCACCTTTCATGATCCGTCACAAGTCCAACTTGTTTTCTAGCGTTCTAATTGTTGGTATATTGGTAATACTTTGCTTCTTCTATCTAAATGGAATCCCGATGCCAACCCATTCAATTAGGTATCCCTTCGAGTTCTTGTATGGGTGGAGCTACTGGGGTTACCACTACAACTTTGGCCTCTTTTGAGTGATATTTTCTGACCCCTTAGCCGTATTGTTTTTCATGAGCCCGACCATTTTTTTACACACATCCTCATAAATGGGTTTATGTTGAAGTTGATTTAGCCTTTGATCCGTGAGACCACATCGACATTTAGGTCTGGTACATTCATATCTCACAAAAAAAATTCTATTTCAACTTACCCAATAAGGTCTGCTTCCATTATCAAACTACTCGATCATCATATTCATGAGTGTCCACTTGCTCAACGCGATAAACCTACTAATGCTCAACCTCGCTCTCCCGATTCGTAAGTAGATGCCTCCGAGGAATGGACCATTGTGGCTAATAAGAAAGGTGCTCATGGTAAACCCTCTTCTATAGTTCCCCCTTCCTCTTCTAGGCAATAGTGGGTTCCATCTACCTCGCCTCCTGATTCTCGCCTCGACCTCGATCATCCCTCCCCGCTGTGCAGAGCCAACCCACTCCGTAAAAATAGAATTCTTAGATGGTTGATATCACGTCTTCCTCCCAACGTCGCTCCTAGAATCCTCCTATAGATAACTCTATAGAGGCATTGGGGCTCGAATGGGGCTAAGCGCCACACCATTTTGACAGAGCCACCCAGCTCAAAAAGTATGTTTTTCTCTCCAATAGATTTGGTATTTTAAGCTCGACAGATATGTTGCACGATGGGTAGGGGGAGGAGTTGATCATGTCTGACCTTCCATGAATTTCCTCTCATGGAATGTTAGAGGACTCACAAAATCATCCCGAAAATATTTTGTGAAGCATGTTTGTCAATTAGTTGGTAATCTTGATATTATTTGTTTGCAAGAGGTTAAAATTATAGGTTTCCTTCTTCATACTTAATGTGCATTGTGCTGAATTATGTGCATTATTTTTCATCCCATTTAGAATCCAATGGTGGAGTTTTTATTTCTATGTCTCCAATATGTTTTACCATGGGTGTCGATCCCGCTAATCGGGTCGTGGGTTATTTTGAATATTAATGGTTTTTTGCTTGATGTTTTAAGTCTGTATGCCCCTAATGATGGCCCTAAAAGGTTGGTGTTATGGCATTGGTTAGGAGAGAATTTAGCCCTTTCATATTGGGTTTTTTTACGAGATTTTAATATGGTTGAACATCCCAAAGACAAGTTGGGGGCCCTTTTCATGCGTTGGTGTGTTAGAGAGCGAGAAGTTTGTTTTTATTTTAAAAATAGGTGGAGTATTAAAGATCCTCTTTATAAAAGGTGGCGGACTTTACTTAAAATTGGTTTACTTGGTCCATTTTTCGAGAATGACTGGTGTGTGTTCTTAATAGTCTTGATCGTGTCATGATATCTCAAAGAACAAGTTTTGACTTGGAAACTAAAGGTTACTCTCCACTTATCACCAGCTAGAAATTCTCTTGTCAAATCACACCCCTATCTCTTTCACTGTTTCATGGGGTGGGGCCACTCTCAAAGTTCCAAATACGCAATTCTATTTGAATGTTTCTCTATTAGTCACCTAGGGTTTTATCTCTTATAGCGAAAGTCTTGAATATTACACCACGTCCCCGCTTGCCGCTAGTTGGATATCCTGGTGGATTGAAGTGATTGAGTATACGGCTAATTTTCTTTGCCATTTTGGAAAATAGGTGGCTCAAGTTCAGAAGCAAGATGATGTGGCTCTCCGGAGGAATTTCAAAGAATGAAATTGTTGTTAGAATCCCAACATTTTGATGTGCCAACCCAAGTTAAATCCACGTAACTGAGACATAAACTAAAGCTTATTTAACAACACAAAGCTAAGGGTGTAGAGGTCCATGCTCAAATTTACTGGTTGAAAACTGGTGATCGAGCATATAAGAGCTTCTTCAAATTTCTTAGATCCAAGCATGTCAGGGAGAAAATTAAGGCTATTCACTTGACTCATTCTCATCTTACCACTCTCCCGAAGATCTCTTTGACCTTTTTAGATCATTATACCTTGGTTTTTTAGGCCCAGAAGCCTTCAGCCAAAAGCAAAGCAACCTTACAACAATGCATTGAAGTGGTCCCATGTAAGTTGAGTCAGTAAGATAGGAAGCATTGTGATGCTTCTCTCTTTGTTGAAGAGATTCATAATGCCCTCTTTTGTCTTGCTGATGATAAATCTCCGAGATTAGATGGTTTCCCTTGTGAATTTTACAAAGCTTCTTGGCCTTTTATTTGCCAGGATTTATTGAAGGTGTATCAAGAGGATTTGCAGAACCAATCCTTAGGTAATGTTATTAACAAAGGAAATATTAAATTCATTCCCAAAGCTAGGAACCTAGAGGCTATCACTAATTGGAGACCTATCACCCTTCTCAATATTTCCTATAATATTCCATCGCTAAGGCTCTTTGTCGTTTGTATTTCTCATCTTCTTCCTAAGATAGCGTGACTTGAGAAATATGGACTCATCAATAGGCCACTTTATCAATGATTCTTTTCTCACTCTTTTCGAAATGGAACATAATATCTAGGAGACATTATCTTTCCTTGAATTTTTTGCAAAGCTTCGAGGTCTTTCTAAATCTTTGGGTTTCTGCCAAAGTCCCTAGCCTATGCCATATTGGTTGGCGGCTTACCCCTAGAAGTGGATTCAGAGAGGAGAAATATTTCGGTTTTTGGGTATCCCATTTTCTTTTGACAATGAATCCTCCACTTTGTGGTAGTTTTGATTGATCGGGTTAAACGGAAAGTGTAAAAGTGGGTCTCTCGACCTTTGTCATTGCGTACGGTAAATTCCAAGTTTGTATTAAAATTTTAGGCTGCAACGCAGTTTATTATGTCTTTGTTGTTGGTGTCCGTCTTGGGCTTCCTTTGACAAATTGGTCAAGATTTTAAGGGATGTCCTTTGGTCGAGTTAAAAAAATGGAGGATTCCACATAGTGGCTTAGGATATTTGCATGCTTACAAGGGATTAAGGTGACGTGGGTGTCATTGATGTTTACAAACAGAGTATCTCCCTTTGTGCCAAATGGGTTATTCGTTGTATTCACGGAAACAATGCCTTAAAACTTATCTTAAGACATTACATTTCTTCTGGTTCTCCTTATGGTAAAAAATGTTGGAAGAACATTGGCTTTCATACCTTATTAATTACTAGAGTGCTAGTTAAAATACCTGGTACTTTTGTGGTGAAAAGCATCTGGAAGGCCTTCGAATCTGTGAAACATCCTCGATGCACCGAGTTGGTGATGGCTTCAAATCTGGTCTATCTTTCAATGATCATAGTATATAGTGGTCACACATTTTGAACATCAAGGTTGTGAGGCTATCTCAGAAAGGAATTTATATTATAAGTGATTTGGTCTCCAATAGAGATTGGATTTCGTGGCTAGAGCTGAAACATAAATTCCAGTTAGCCAACTTAGAATTTCCCTCTATCGTAAGAATTCAATTTCTAATGCCGACGCCTTATTGTAAAAAATTGGGCTTCAGCCACCTCTCGCCTCTTGATGGAAAAGATTGGTGATGGAATGTGGATATTCCCTTATTGAATTATAGCTCTAGAGTAATATATTCTTTGCTTTCTCCTATTTCATCTTCTCTAGATAAGCTCAGCCCTAGATGGAAGTTGCACTCTTCCCCCTCCACACGCCGACGTCTCCATCGAGCATGGAATCCTCTATTTGAACCCAAATTGAATTTCTTTCTTTGGTGCCTCATTTACCAAGGACTTCGGTGGGAGCGGTTAAGCCACATCGGCATTCCCAACCCCAAATGTCCTTGTTGTGGTCACCATGAATCCTGAAACATGTTTTTGGGTTTGGCCCTCATGCTCAAAGTTCTTGGCGTTGTATGCACTCTCTTTTCTAGCCTTATCACCCTAAATTTTTTTATTGGAAAATTTCCTTTTGGGGATTAAGCTTAATTGGCCTTCTTACATTTACATTCTCTTTGGCACCTTTTGCATTATGTTATTCTTTTCCGAGTTTTGGAAGGTTAGGAATAATGCTCTATTTAAACACTATGATCTTACCATGGCGATAACTATTAATGAAAAGGTGGTAATTTACGTTCAGCATGTGTATGCAGATCCAGGCCCAAGCTCAAAAATTGGCAGTGGAGTTTTATCATCTCCATACTACTTACTTGACCATTGGGTCAACACATCTTGTATCATGAACCGGGTCCCCGGATGATGATCGACATCCTCTGCCTCCTCCTCTATTGCCCATATGCCACGGTCATTCACATAGCCACTCTCAGTAGCCACTCTAGGAGTGATCAACCTTCTCCACCGCCGACTCACCCCCGACCCTTCTTCTTCTTGACTGGTTGGAGCCCTCAAAGCACATGGTAAAGTGGTTTCCAATTCTTCGAATTGAGGGGTCTCCACCGGGACACTTCTCGGTTGTGCAGTCACCTCCACCTTGTTGAGGGATCTTGGTTCCACTTAGTGTTCGGATGTCGGACCAGGATAGCTAGATGGTTAGCCCCTCTTCCGACGCATCCTCACACACTTGGCTTCTTTCCACCAAGGATGCTCCACCTCTACCTCCAAGTGTTACCACTCTATGTGCCTAATTACGTGATGATATAGTTCTTTTGGTTCACCCTTGTGGGCCGTGTCCTTCCTATGTGGCTTTTTTTTTTTTTTTTTTTTTGGTTTCCTATGTGGCATTTTATGTATTGCCCTTTGGGCTTCGTTTCTTTTGAGGTCGTGTCCACTTCCGACTGCCCCCTTACTATGTAACACTTTGTATTATTTTGTTTATAATATAAAGGTGGTTCCAATAGTAAAATTACATTCGATCAAAATATTAGCTAATATAAATATATATTATAATTAACAACTATAATTAATATTAAAAAGTAAGAAGATGGGTTGATAAAAGAATTTTAATAATTAATTACTCTTTTCGGTTTTAATTTGTAATTTCAAACTAAGTTGGGAAAATTTGGAAACTGTGAACTCCGAGTTTGTTGTTGCTCTATTTCATTTATTGCATTCTCAAATATTCCCCTAAGAAACAATCTATTTTGGTTAGTTTGATTGGAAAACTTTGAAGGAATAGCCCCATGTTTTACTTGTAGAAAACATCAACTTCCTTATATAAGATTTTATTTGAATGTGCTTTGCTTAGTGAATTTTGTTCTCTGACAACATCTCGGTATTTCACATTTTAGATTCGATAATTATGTCATAGTGGATTGAAATTTCACATTGTAGAGGTTAACATGCTTAGCAATAAATAAGAATTTTTATTAAGTAGTAGATGGATTAAGATAAATGTGGATAAAATTGCCAAGGATAACATGAATTTGGCCATGGAAAATTTGGCGAGCTAGTTGACAAAGATGCAAAGATAAGCCATTTGATGGATGTTTACTTGGCCGGTAATGAGATGTATTTGTATTGTTAGCTAGTGGCTCTATGTTTTACAGCCATCCTTCATATTACTTTGCCATTCGAGTGCTTGGTTGTATTGTCATCTTTCATTCTTAAGTTTTGTTAGCTAAGCATTGTGTTTGGGAAAATATTTGTTCTTGTTTAGTTGGTATTTGAAAGTTCTATGTTTTCTCACATGCAGACTTCAAATCATCCATTCAATGGCCCCTATTAGAAATGAGAAAAGAGTTCAACTTCAAGGAAAAATAAAACACAGTATGGACATTTCCAAATATTTCAATCAGCCGCAAGTAACCCCAATGGCGAAAGGTAAGGAAACCAATTTCTACTATGATATTGTTACTTTAATTTTTTAATTTAATTGGACAAGCTGTAAGAAAACCAATTTCTCTCAAATGCAAAAAACCCTAGCAGTGACCTTACTCCAGATGAAATTTCCAATCACCAAATTAATCCAATTCAAATTGATAGTTCCGATAATCCCATTTCCCATCCAAATCACGCTTCTGATAAACACTCCAGAAATTCACATCATAAACATAAGAGTGGGAAGTGGACTATAGGAAGAACTTATAAATTTGAATGGTCAACAAAATATCCATTCATTGAACCTATTGAACCTGAGAACAATATTTATACTCCTACAGAATGTAGATGTACTATCTGTAGTTGGAAACTTGGCAGAGACCACAAAATGCAATTGAAGCTATATACAATAAGAAGCATTGTGGGAAGATATACAAGTCAAAAAAACAAGATGATGGAACATTTATAAAAACAACTAGATGGAAAAGTGAGGAGGATTTTTTCATATGAGATATGTGCAGAATATGATAATTGAATCATAAACATCTTGAAGACCTTGTTGAGAAAGGCGTAACTATAAAGGCAAGATTTGAAAAAGCTATAGACGTAAGTCTTCGGGAAAACTCATTCAATTCAGAACAATATTTCACATTTTAAAAAAGGGCTAACCAATTTTAGATCTAATTGATTATAAGACTTTGTATAAATCTAATAGATTTCCAAATATTAACAATGATACCGCCGATATCGGTGCATGGGAAATGGAAAAGTGTATGGGAGGAATAGAAATCACTTGATTTGAGAGAGAAGGTAAACAATGTAAATTTTATCAAGTTTTGTCAATTGATGAGGTCACTACAGAGATAATACATCTTGGGTAAATGCATGTCTACACTTTTATTTTCAAATTAAACCATTTTAGGGAAAATAATCTACTAAATATCCATTAAATGATGGAGAATTGCAATGTTGAGAACATCTGCAAACTTGTTATTAAAAATATGAAGGAAATAGTTGGTATGGATGATCATTCCATCTCTACAAAGCTGATTTGTGTAGGAGTTGATGGTGCATCTGTCATGAAATGTCATAAAATTGGACTTTGTATCCATCTGCAAACAAGAGTAGCCCCTTACATGATACTTATTCACTGTATGGCTCATCAATACATTTGGCATACAAGATTGTAAATAACTTTGATAATGTTGCTAAGGTGGAGGAGCTAATATGGGACTTACATTCATATATGTCAAACAATCCTAAAATATTTTTAGAGTTTAAAATATTTTCTGTTGGAATAATAAATGGTAAAAAATTGCTAAAATATGTTGACACGAGATGGATATCATTGTATGAACCAGCTTACAGGATTTTTGAGGAATACAAGTCCGTAGTGGTGTATATGTTCAAGAATCAAGAAAAGTGGACAAGGCTAACGATTTGTTGTATCATTTGACCGATATAGATACTTTATTAAATTTATGTGGTATTTTGCCAATGTCAAGGAAATAAAAAACTTGGTGAAACATGCTCAAGAACGAATCGATCCATATACATTGTTGATTTTCTTAAATTAAAAACACATGTATGATTTTAGATACCTTGTATATCACCCAAGATTGGATTCAAAAGAAAGTTTTTAGCAGATTCAAGGTTTTGAAAGACACCAAAGATCCGAAACCGTTAACTAAATTTCAATACCAAAGGGGTCATATTTTTATTTACTGTTGATGGGGAAAATATTAAAATCACTCTTTTCTACAAAGATCCTTATGCAGCAGGTTCCGAACTTGAGGAAGTACTTGTCACGAGGCTGTCTTTTTTGGATGCTACAGTTTCTAATGTACGTAAAAAAGATGATGAAAATATCTAAAACATTAACTTATGACATCAAAGAGTGTTTTAAAAACAATGATTCTTGGAGGTGATGGGAGTTATAAATCCCATTTTCTGAACCCGATGATTGATAAAGAACAAAGAAATACTTGCTTTGGGAAATCCATGGCTGCACTTATGGAAATCAGCTTTCAAAATCTTCACATGTTGATGGAGGAGAATTAAATTGTATATTGGATAGAAAATTACTCATACCCAAATAGATCAAAACATTTTGGATTTACAATGTTTGATCAATATAAGCTTATAAATGACCCAATAGAAATGGGAGATGGCACGCTATTTTGGAGAAGGATGTATCAGAATAGCATTACGAGAGCAAACATAAGTGAATACTTGAAACTATATGAGATCATACAAAAATGATTCTTGGTCTCATTGAAGATAAAAGGGTATTTAGTGCACTTTCGTTTGTCGAACCAAAACTTCGCAATCGATTAGACAAAAATCGGAAACTTGTTTGAGAATATATGTTTCAAGATATAGGTGGACACATTTTCATATGAAACTCTTACTACGTGGACATCTCTCGCAAACCGTAGAATTGTTAATCGGTTAGCAAAAATGAAGTCTCTAATAATGGTGAAATTGACTTGGACTTTGTCAGACAAGAAACTACACCAGATATAAGAAGTGATGAAGGACCATCTAGGATAGGGTTGTTCAAGTTACTAGATAGTTGATTGTATTCATTTTCTGAAATATAAATTATTACTTGATATTTTTTCATTCACATATATTGGGCATATTATGTTTAGAAATTGTGTAATCCCTTTGATATATTTAATCATGTTTGAATGTTGAAAATAAAAAATGGTAGATAGTTCATATTTGTGCAATATGTAAATTGGATGATGTAATAATATTAAATTTCGTTACTAATAAAGTATTTTCATTAGCTGATTTCTCACTTTCAATTCCACATGCACAATTGTTGGAAAATATGTTATAAATTATAATCCATATATGATATACAAGTAACAACATCGTGATTATTAGGATTGATAAAAAACATGGTATTCTACATGAATACATCACTTGATCCATCATTATTGGAGATAATCTTTACATGAGGAATCAAGAATAGAGATTCAAGAATCAATTGAAAATTATAAAGTTTGTTAGCAACATGCACATGCTACTTTCAATAAAAACGTTTTAATTATAGAGTTAATACTTTTTTGAAACTAAATTGAAGAATGTAAATCCAGATTCCCTAATTTGAATCAATGTGTACTATTCTAATATTGTAGTAGCTTGAAAAATAAATAACTAGAGTTTTCATTCGAACACCCATGACGAAATAAACAAATCAATCAATAACAATTTCACATGAAGATAATGTTTTCAAATTCCTATTATAATCCAATATCACTAACACAATTCCACAAGCACAATTGTTCACAAAAATATTATAATCCATATATGTTATATAACTTCGTGATTATTAGGAATAATCAAATTTTCAAAAACATATTTGAAACTAAATTCTAGAATCCATGTGTACTATTTATCAATTGTTTCACATAAAGATAATAAACAATTTCACATGAGATCTCATAATAAAAAGATCAAAAAAATCTCATAAAGATAATGTTTTAAAATTGTATTTGTCACACGATAGTAAAATACTCAATACATCAATAAGAATATAGATTTAAAGTTTTAATTCAAGTTAAGTGTACCCTTTTCCTTGACCAGATTTAACAACAACACCAACTTTCTCACTATCACATATTACACCAGACTCTACTAATTCCTTTTCCACAGCCTTAATGTTTTCCAAATTGTATGTCTTCCCACTAATCTCTCTTTGACTTGAAAGGATAAAAGGATACTCATAAGTTTTTTTCTTCATAAGAATTTTTGGATTCATTTGATGCTCCTTGATAATCCTCTGCAGAATTATTGTTCTGTTTTGTTTAGCGAATAAGTTTTTCTTGAAAACCAATAGTCCCTTTGACACTCTCTTTCACTTTTCTCGAGTGCTCCTCCAATAGCTGCATCTCTATTCTCAAAGACTAGTATTTTGACTGTAATCAAAAATCACATAATTATTATTTAGAATAAGATAAATAATAACAATATATATGTATAAATCTACAAAAACACTAGAACTTACCACGGCCAAGTCTTTCTCTGCATTAGCAATAGTGACAAGAATCTTGTCACAATTCCACTTGTTGTAGTATGGCTGTGCCTCAGAATTCAAAATTAGCCAATCTGTTCAACATTATTGTCAAAACTTCATCCCTATTATAGACATTGTCGGATTTGCGCATTTCCCTTTGTGATTGAGCAATATTACTATCAATCACCAATGGTTGATTTTTAACCAATGAAAACAATTGTTCTCTGTTTTCAAAATTATGGTATCTATCATTAATTTATTTTATTAGAGATTTCACTCTGATCTCCCACATCTTCATCTCCTTGAGGTTAGGAATAACATTTTCCATGACAAGGGTTGTAGCATTATCTAACACAAGGATCTCAAGTGAAAAGTTTGTCTTTGCTGATATCATTTGTTCCCTACGTAGTAAGGGGAAGTAGTATCTAAAGATCCTGGCATGGGCATTTTCTTATGAATGTTTACATTAGATCCTTAGCATTCCCCATGATGCTCACATCCCAAAACAGATTGTCCAACCCTAGAAACTCCTCATCCATTTCTATAATGTTTAGAATAGAAGTTCCTACAAAGACTCTGCATGCCCTCAACATTAAAACTGGGAAATCGATATTGTCATATAATGAGTTCTGCATTATTCATAGTCATTGCGGTGTTAGGGAGACATAAGCCTTTTTCCCAACCATAAGCAAATGACGGAGGTAGAAGGGGAGGTTGGCCAGGAACTGATGCACTCCTTTTGTGCTAAGATGGAGTCAGAGCATAGGTGGTGGCAGTGGGCGTGGTGAAGGATGAATTTCAGATTGCAAAAGATCTGTAAGCATATATACTTTATCAATATAATATTTAACTACCAGTATCAGTAATCAATATGTTAAAAATTTGAAATTAAAAGACAAACAAAGCGAATGAAGAATTTATTACAGCTGTGAATATTTTCTATAGTCAACAAAATATTGGTGTGGCAATGGGTGAAAGGTGGTGGTGGCACAGGCCTTGTTACGACATTGGAAAATCATGAATTTTATGAAACAATTTAAATATGTTGATAAATTCATAAAAGAAATTCAAAACACTAATATAAATAAAGTTTAAGTCATTATTTTTAGTTGCTTTGTACTAGAAATTGAAACATGTGGGTTGGCTACTACAGCAGAATGAATCTATTCTTGCTCTGCAGGCCCTCAGGTATGTATGTGGTGTCTGCTACAACATGAGAAGACTCTCTCCGAGGCGATGCAGATATGCCAGAAAAGGCTGCACATTAGGATAATATTAATGAAATTAGAAATATGAAATTGTAGAAAATAAAATATTCAAATTATCAATATAATTACTCTGTAAAATAATTAAATAAAATTTAAATTATTAAGGGTAAGTACACCAAGTTGGGGGGCCAAAAGGGGGTCTTAAGTGGATGCATTTTTCTGAAAACTAAAAACTTCAACTTTTACAAGTTTTTCGAAATAGTTACACTCAAAATTGGAAGATGTTGTAGAAATATGAATCGTAGCATTTTGAGTCTAGTTTTAAAGATACTAAATTTTAATGAAAATAAATAATTTTAAGTGGCTCAAATAACTAAAATACCAACAGGTGCTCCTTTTTTTGTTAAAAAAACATAATAGGGTGACTTTTGTGCCCCCCACCATTTTTTGAGCACCATTTAGTATTTTTGAAAGATAGCTAGGAACATCTACTTTGTGTTAGAATTTTTTTATTTATCATTTTTCTAGTACATAAATGTTATGTTTTGAAAAATAATAGAGCTCCACCGTGCCCCCGATCTACCTCAAAAATATTGAAAAATTAGATTTTCTTTTTTTTAATATGTATATAATTAGGCCTAGTTTGTGCTAGTACAAATTTTTCCATTTTGATGAACCAAAAAAAAAGATACACGATGAAAGATAAACATATTTAAACTTCAAAAATTCTATAAAAATGCATAGTTAGAAAATAAATAATATGGAAACCTTATATTAGTCGAAAATTTGAAAAATTATATATTTAGAAAGAAGAAACTCTGCTCGTCATTAAGTGTATAATTTTTTTAAAATGGATCAATTGTTTTATTTTGATTTATCATGGAGGAAGTTGCATTTTTACATTTTCTGAAAAACACATTGTTTTTTTGTGTTTGTTTAGGTCCATTACCTCGAGGGCTTGGGGATCAGAACTAGATCCCAAGCCTTGAGGCATGGCTTGAAAAAGAGAAATGCAAAACGCGTACGCATTCTATATAGTATAAACATTGTATATGTTTTTGACGTGTTCTGTATAGTATAAACATTGTATAGTATGTGTTCTATATAGTATAATTTAAATTTATTTATGTAAATATAATAAATTAGGGTCACTCTGCACCTTATGGAATTAGTCTCACAGCTCCATCAGTCACGGTTTAGGAGATATTTTTATAGTATAATCTGGTCATAACATAGGTAATTTTTCAGATTTCAGCATTCATCCTAAAGATCTTAGTATTTAACTACTACAATCAAAACCATAAACCATAGGACATAAACCTAAAACCTAAACTATAAACCTTGAGCCCTAAACCCTAAACCTTGAACCATGATCCCTGACCAAAACCTAAACCCTAAACCCTAAATCTTAAACATTCAACCCTTACCCTTGAGCCCTAAACCCTAAGCCTTAAGCCCTAAACCCCAATCCCTAAGACCTAAGCCCTAACCTTTAAACCATGAACCATGAGCCCTAAATGCTAAACCCTAAATCCCGAACCGTAAGAACTAAAACCTAAAACCTAAACCTTGATCCCTTGAAAAGTGCTTGAACAAAAAGATAGGGGTAGTCATCAATCCTAGTGAAGGGTGTGATGTGATTTCCAAGCAACTTGAAATTCATGTAGATTTAGAGGTCATAACAGGAATTTACAAATATCTCTATAATTATAAATGGAAGCCAAGTAACGGTATCTCCATGTACATCTAAGGATCGAGGACTACTAGGGTCTTTGGAAGGATTGGACATTCAAGAATCTGACATTTCCCTCCTTCAAAATATCAACAGATGAAAGACATCAAATTATGATGACTCTCTTTAAATCTTTTGCCTCTGAAAGTCATGAACCATTTTCGATTGAGTACTCTCTGTCAATTACTAATAAGAATGGGTAAGACACATAACATTATAATGAGTGAAATATTTCCCATGTGATGGGAAAAAGAAGATAGTTATATTGGGTAATATTTCTTTACCCTAAGCCCTAAACCCTAAACCCTAAACCTTGAGCCCTAAACCCTAAAACCTAAACCCTAAATATTGAGCCCTAAAACCTAAACCTTAAACCCAAAACCCTAAACCTTAAATTCTAAACACTTAACCTAAACTATGAAACCTAAACCCCCGAACCTTGAACCCACAACCATAAACCTAAATCCTAAACCCTAAACACTAAACCCTAAACCTTGAGTCCTAAACCCTTAACCCTAACACCTAAACCCTTAACCCTAACACCTAAACCCTTAACCCTGAGCCATAAACCCTAAAACTTAAACCCTGAGCCCTAAACCATAAACCCTGAACCATGAGCTCTAAACCCTAAACCCCAAACCCTGAGCTGAAAAACCTAAACCCTAAACCATACACATAAATCCTAAACCTTAAACCCTTATCCATAAACCCTAAACCCTAAACCTTGATTACGAGCCACAGAGCCTAAACCCTAAACCCTAAAACCTAAACCTTAAATCGTAAACCCTAAACACAAAATCCCTAAACCCTAAACCCTTAACCTTAAATTTTAAACACTAAACCCTAAACCCTAAACTATGAAACATAAACCCCGAACCCCGAGCGAAAAACCTTAAATCCTAAACCCTAAACCTTGAGCCATAAACCCTAAACCCTAACCCCTAAACCCTCAACCCTAAACCTTGATCTCTAAAAACCATAAACCCTATACCATGAACCATGAGCTTTGAAACCTTAACCCTAAACCATAAACCTGAACCATGAGCCAAAAACATAAACCATAAACCCTAAACCCTAAACACTAAATCCTAAACCCTAAACCCTTAGCCCTAAACCCTAAACCCTAAACCCTTAACCTTGAGCCCTAAACCCTATTCCCTAAACCCTGAGCCCTAAACCCTAAACCCTAAAACCCAAACCCTAAATATTTAGCCCTAAAACCTAAACCTTAAACCCTAAACCCTAAACATCATTTTAGTAAGGATCTCATTTTAGTAAGAAGTAGACAAGCATCATAGAGCTGATTCATGGTCACTAAAGTGAATTATGGACTAAATTTCAAAATTAGTACCAATTCAAGTAGTGGTAGGGCAAAAATCCAATCCAGAAGGTCAAAAACCTACAAAACAACTATATGTTTTCACAAAACAAAGACCAACTACAATATAAATGGCTTGAAAGTTTTAGGTCATTGTTGAAATTCTAGAATTGAGTAAGTACTGCGACCCGATTAGATTTTGAAAAACTATCTTCTAGATTATCACTGTCAAAACTATGGGACCACTTTCATCAGGTGTAGAGTGACCCTAATTTCTTATATTTAGTAAAATAAATTTAAAGTATATTTCTTATACTTAACATTTATTCTACTAAATATGGCTCCATCCAACCCCTACAAACTTCATATAGAATAAAACACGTACGCATTTTTGTTGAAAAAAGCATACACATTTTAGGTTCTTGAATTCCCGAGCCTAGGAAAACATATCGCGATCACATTATTGCAAAACACGATCGCGTTTCATTCATTTTTAGTTTTTGTCCACTTTTTGGCCCACCAACTTCTTCGCACTTACCCTTGATCATTGAGTAGTATGTAAAACTTAAAACCTTGATTTTTTTGGATAGAAGCGATTCTGAGAGCGCGTTCTACTTCTCTCTCGGTAATGGGATCCTGGCTGAGCATGATGAATCCAAAGAACCATGTATCCATTTGTCTGGTTTTGACTCTTGAGACACAAAGGTCATCAAAATCGAGACATCAATTGTGTTGTTGTCACCAGAACCCTCAAACCTGGAAGAGTTATGTGAGTAAACTTACTTCGATGACGTTCTAGTGTTTCACTTTCTTTGACATGTTCATTCACATTAGTTAAAAATAGAATTATAGATTACATATTTACAATACAAGAGCTTATTTATCAATGAAGATTAAATATTTTTAAAACAAAATACTCACCAAATGTTGGTCAATAGGCATTCCATGTTTTTCAATCTTCTCGTGAAGAGAATTTGTAATAAGCTGTTGATTTGAGTCCATAAAAACCTTCATAATATAAAGAAAGAACATAATAAGAAGAGTAAATAAGCTGCAGGTAGGATTGAGTTTGGCCTTGTCATGATTAGAATGAATCTTTGATGCTATATATGTGCACCAATCAAATCTAACACCCTCAATGGTTTGAAGAAGGTAGTGCATTTCCCATTGAGGAATATCGGTGTATCTTCCATGTAACACTATACGGGACTAGAAAAGTTCCACCATGACTAGGAGAAATGGGTCTTTGATAGATTGAGAGTTAATGCCACTTTTGGCCGAATTATTTGCCTCAACCTCAACAGAGAGATTGTAAGGAGACTCTAAATTTTTTTTTTGCTCATCAAGAAGAAACGACTTTGGAGGTTTCATGAAATTCATTTTGATGAGATTGGCCTGTTATGCGATGAATGTCTTCAAGTGTTATTTTTATGATAAATTCGTGGAGGGTAATTGAACTAGGAATGTGCCATTAGACTAATTATACAATTACATTAGATTAGTTAGTAATGTGTGTTTTTTTCCGATCTTGGGGTATGTAAATAAGACCATGGAACCGTGAGCTAACAATCGAATTGGATTGGCTAAATATTTGAGGGTCTTTAAGCATTTGCAACAACCGAGGATCTAAAATGTTTCGGTAAACATAGGGAGTTAGTTTAATGATTTTTTTCCTAGGGGTCATTATTCTTGAATGTCCAAACTTGATTACTTGATAAAAGAAGCGGTTTGCAAGTTGCAAATTAAGATACCTATATATGATGACAAGTGTGTCTTCAAGTTCACTTTGAATATTGATGATCGAGTTTGAACCTAATAGTGGAAGGCCGAAGTGGACGAGAAGCTTGGAACTTTATGAAAAAATCTCTCATAGAAACCTGCAGGTGAAAATGAGACAAAATGAATGGGGATGGCTATATATATGGGAGAGGAAATTTCATTAAATGAGAAAGGCACGTTGCAAGTATCACATTTTTTTCTAGATGTACTTCATTGTTACCTTCTGGAAATGTTAAGTACACGTTACTAAACAAAGAACACCAACTTGTGTAACTTACGGTAATGCTAAACACACGTTATCGGGTGAAAATTCCACATTTTGTTACCGATCGGCAACACATTTCAATAACACCCGACGACAAGACTTAAAACTATTGTTGGTCAAGAACACTAGAAAGTGTTTCCATTCATTAACAACCGAAAAGTGTTGTCGGTCCGTAACACTAAAAAAGTGTTGTTGGCCGATAACTAAAAATTGTTGTAGGATGGTAACACCGGTGAAAAGTGTTTCCGGCCTGCAACACTTGCCAAGCCGGTGTTACTAGTGGACAACACTTTGAGGTGTTACCGGCCGATAACACTGTGCATGTTGTCGCTCACTAAATCAAACATTTTTTTGGTATTTTCGTTTGGAGTTTTAGTGAAAAAAACCACAGTCCACCATTTTTTGGAAAACGGATTCCCCTTCCTTTCACCACTGTCCCGAAATCCATTTTTGCACTTTCTCATGCAGTGTGAATGGTTTTATCGTTCGATTTTCCACCCATTCTATATAAATTTTTGGGGAGGGGGGTCTTAAAATGAATCCTTCCTAAAACACAACTCTATTTACCTTTCACACCTCTCTCTCATCCTCTCTTAGCTTGAACAACCTCAAGTTGGGTGGCTTCTCTTGTATTTATAATCGCACACCCAAATCTTTCACGTTTCTCTCTCCTCTGTCTTTGGCTCTTCCACTTGTCCCTCTTGGACTTCAAATTGGAATCTGAATTCTTTATTTATATTATCCATGTAATATGATTTTGACCAATCCCCTTGCACCACGTTTCTTGGTGGTTGAGTCCTCCTTATCGAATGCTCCATCATCTGGTCACCATCAACATCGTGATCGAAAAATCAATTTTGTTTGTCATCTCCTTTTCCAGGTTGTCTTATTTTCTCAAGCCTTGTTCTTTGTGCTTCTATTGCATCCTCTTCTTATCTTCCACACTTCACCAATATCTTTGTGCGCTCAATAGATTAAATTTCAAATTATACACACACACACACACACACACACACACACACACACTTTGTTGGCTTAAATACTTTTGGAAGAAAAATATTATAGATTTATTAATTGAGGATGATTTCATTTTAAATTTGGGTTCAATATCAAAAACAAATACCCACTTAAAATTTCACAATTTTTGTGACGTTTTAAACAATATTTATACAATCGCCACAATAAAAACTACGGTGGTCTATTTAGGATGGTTAAAAGTGATTGAAAATCATAATCACATGGCTTTTAAAAATGTTAAGGAGTTACTAAAATCTAGGTGAATGCCAAATTTCATCCTGTTGATAGTTGCGGGTTGTGAGTGTGAAGTAACCATGAAGGTATTGTTATAGTCTCATAGTGTGTATTGTAAAAATAACGTAAAATAAGATTAACATAAAAATTCCGATACCCCACTAAAATTAGGAGAGGAGTGAAAAGAATGATTAAAAGAAATAGAAAAACCTTCCACATAAAAAGAGTAAAAAGCATAACATAAAGACAAAAGATAGTCCCAAAACACATTTCTAGTAAGGGAGCCAAGATTGAAGAAAGAAAGAAAGAAATTTCGTGGCCCTAATGAAAAAGAGTAGAAAAATTGAAGATGATGGTCAACTTTTAAGAAAATGCAATTCATTTCTTAAAAAACATAAATGATTTTCCTTAAAAGAAATTCTCTCTTCAGTGTGGAATAAAAAATGAAGATGACGACAAGAAAAATAAAAATCTATCGTCATTTTAATTTTCTCGTCGCAACTATTAATATTTTTTGGCATAAATTCAAGGCATGTGGCTCACAAGAGTGTTGGAACAATTTTGACGAAGTTCAGGTTTACATTCCAATCTCTCCCCCTACAAATGAATAAAATTTTAATATATATAGAGAAGGGGGCTACGAACTAACAATATTCATTAAATTCTGGAAGGAGCTATGGTAATCATGCCATTTCACTTTCCAATGGCACTTTTCTTTCACAACTAACAGGTGCCATACCTCATTAAAATAGTTGTTGAGCTACCTTATGCGATGGCATTAATGTCCTGCAGGTAGGTGACATTCTTTGCTCACGCCCGACGGGAATGGAAGAAGTCATTATTGATGAGGGAAGGAGTTGTCGCATGACAAGAATAAATGATATCGCGTGATAGTGAGGGAAGGTTGACGTGCATCAAGATGGAATGTTGTCACATGATAGCAAAGGGAACATGACATGTGAAGGAGGGATGAGGCACAACAAGGAGGAAGGATTGCCACACGGAAACGAGGAATGTTGTCGCATGACAGAAGGAATGTGGCAATGCGCGTCAGGACGAGGTGGTTGATGCGGGAAATTGAAACGGTTTACGCATGTCAACGAAATGGTTGACGCGCGTCAGCAAGTGGTGGTTGATGCATGATAGGAAAATGGTTGGCGTGTGTCAGCAAGAGGTGGGTGTCACGCGACAGTAAAACGGTTGACGCATGTCAGTGAAATGGTTGACGTGTGCATCAACGAGTGGCGGTTGATGCATGATAGGAAACTACTTGACTAGAATCAACAAGAGGTGGGTGTTGCGCAACAAAAAGATGTGGTTTTCACACGGTTGACATGTGACAAGAAAATCGGGATCCAAACCTTTACCACAAGTAAGACCAACTCTCGACTAAAAAATTACACACTACTACTTGATCAATCAACTACCAACGCCTTGACTTGTTTAGCTATCCATCTTGCGAAGTGCAAAATATGGATAACAATTCTTCTTCTCCCTTGTGCTCTTCCCATGTAACATTCATTTTTTCTTCCATACACACCTTCCTTTAGTGTACTCCTAACATATTATGTGTGTTCTTTCCGTCGTGCCCTCAAGTTTCTATCAATTTGTTCACTTTATTCACCTCCTTTCCACCCTTGATCACATGGCCTTTCCTTTTTGGGTGGTTTTCTTCTATGTTTTTAAGACAAAACCACACCTCTCGAGTCCCTAAAGCTACTTCATCATTTCCTTTGTGTTCTTCATAACTACCGTGTAAGAAACGTATCCTTTCCTTGACACCACTTGGCTAATAATTACATTGTTCTTAGTTGTGTTCTCTACCCAATTATCACATGGTAGAACACAATCTTCCATTCCGATGCCTCACATTTAACCATCTATCAACCCTTCACCTTTCTTTTTCACCGTTGTTATACTCCCAAGTATGTTTGATCCTCTATCAACCTTCACTCATGATGGAAATCATGATGCCTTATCTAACTCGCCTCACGTTTTGTGGTTTTTTACCTTCATCTACAAGAAAGTAGCTTGCTCGATACCACTTAATTGTGTAGGTGCCTCTACCGGTACTCTTGGATCCTAATGTTTTTTAGAGTCGATACACAACAAATAGTAATTTTCTCTGTTTCTTCTATTATTTCAAATTTCCATACGAAATCTACAACATTTTCCCTAATCAAACTCTCTTCATCTATGTGGATGATCTTGACCTCTCTACTTGGCCCCTCTAGATGATTAACTCTACTTCTCCCTTTAGTTGACTAACTCGACCCATTTGTGGCCTAAAACACCACCCTTTTTCCCTTTCACACACCTCAACAGGATCTCTCTTAACCTCAAAAACCCCAAGTTGGGAATTTGCTCCTTTATTTATACCTTCGTACCCAAAAATTTCCTTCTTCTAGATCCTTTGTGCATGCTCTCCCACTTTTCTTGCTTCGAATTCGAACTTGAATCCAAATTCTTTATTTCTCTTATCCACATAATCCACGTTAGACCAATCCCCTTAAGCCACGTCTCATGGTGATTGGGTTCTCCATATCGGTCATTCCATCATTGGGTCACCATCAACCTCATGACACACAAATCCATTTAGTTTGTCCTTTCCTTTACCAATTGTCTTATCTTCTCAAGTTTCATTCCTTGCAATTTTGTTGTGTCATCTTTTTATAATCCACTCTTCGCTAGTATCCTTGCATGCTTAATAGATTAAATTTCAAATTGTATATATGTTTAAATGTTATAAATATTTCATTGTTGGCTTAAATAATTTTAGAAGAAAAAAATATAGATTTACTAATTGAGGATGATTTCATTATAAATTTGGGCTCAATATTAGAAACAAATAGCCGATTAAAATTGCATCATTTTTGTGATGTTTTAAACAATATTAATACACTACCGCCACGGTAAAAAAACTACATTAGTCTATTTATGATGGTTAAAAGTTATTGAAGATCATATTAGGATGGATTTTTAAAATGTTTATATGTTACTAAAATTATTTAGATTGATGGGTTAGGGTGATTGGCAAATTTCATCCCTACCGATAGGTGCAAACTCCGAATGTGAAGTAACCATCAAGGTATTATTACTGATCTCATAGCATGCATTGAAAAAATAACATAAAATAAGACTAGCAAAAGCATCCATAGGTGCTTGTGGAAGGCCAATAGGCACACACCTAATGTTTACAAAATAACATTAGTAATAATGGTTGTTTGGTCGATTGGTGAAGTTGTTTGGCTCACATATAGCCCACTAGGAATCATTTCTTAATGACCGTAAATGCCCTCGATGCCACAACATGGAGATTCAAGCAAAATGAAGCCAAGATCATACCTTGTCTCGATTTAGATAGTGTGGATGGACATTTCTATAAACTACTTAGTTAAAGGTGATAACTTATTTAGATGTACACAAACCGAACTTTATAATTTTCTATGTGTTTACTTTGAAGCATGGATTCCTAAATTCTATATAAATTAGTGCCTATGATTATACTTTATCATCCAATAAATCATAACAAAAAAATAATAAATCAAACATACATATTGATATATACCATGAATGAATTTAAATTTTGTCCATTTTAACTTATAATGTTTATTTTTAAAATAGGATTTGTAAAATAAATATTTAAATGATGAGAATACTATTATAAATGAATATATTTTACAAACCAAACATCTCGTGAAAAGAACGATTCAAAACCGATAATAATAAATAATATCTTAGAGTAACTATATTTTACAAACTCAACTTCATCAAAAAATACACATTCAAAAACAAATAATAGTTATTTCCCTTGAATTAGCAAGTTTATTGTGATAAAATTAGATGACAACATATTTATTTTTCAATTAACATAAAATCATAAAATTGGAATTATAAATGTCTATGGAAAATATTAATATCAAAAATAAATTGTATTTAAATATTGTCAATAACAACGAATATAAATTTGTATTTGATTAAAGGAGATTCTATTGTTAATGGCGGTATGGAACTATCCCTCTTCCCTAACCCTAGGGCATGGTCCCATGGAAGGGGGTGTTTACACTAAAATTTTCCTCCATAATTTCTATTTCATTAATGTATGTATTAGGAATAGGATGTTGTTAAGTATAATTAGTAGTAGCGTCGATAGAAGATAACGGCACCGTCGATGGTGCCGCCAATAATGTGGAGTACGGTAATACCAAAGTACAATAGGAATGTTGTAAAAGTAAATATTTGTCGTAAGTGGTCCGTAATGTTAAAATGTCAAAGTTTGGGTAGTTAGAGAAGTAGGGTCTACGTGATTAGGAATTAGAAATATTATATTGGTAATAAGGACAAGGAGTGAGGTCATAAATATTTTGTGTATTTTATTTGTAAAAAGTCTAAAAATGTGGAACCCATGTAAATGATAAGGTTTATCTTATCTTAAAAGATAAGCTTACATGTACAGATAAGAGTTAAGTTATGGAATATGATTCGTCAGAGTGGATTTCTTATCCTATCTTAGAGATAAGATGGATAAGCCTGGAAGTTCTATAAATAGAGAGGCCACCCCCCTCATTTAGCATAGAAGGAAGTAGTGAGAAATATTGTAGGAAGTGTGCGAAGGAAGCCATCAGTTTAAAGGTGTGTTGAAGAAGCCATTAAGAGGTGTAATTGTAAAGTTTCTCCCATAGTCTCAAGGTGAAAGGCAAGTGAAGTCAATAACACTTGAAGTACCTCATGGGTGAGATTGTAACAATTTCATGTTAATATTATAATTTACTTTGATATTTCAGATTTGTCATCATTCCGTCTTATCATAGTCGATGGTATTCTTGTGTTATGTTGTTGTTTTGTTTCCAGATTACATCCACCAAACTAAAGGTCAGTGCATTAGTAATAATCATAAGACGAGGAGTTCCTGAAGAAGAATTATCATAGTGCCGGATTGGTGATGACATTTTGGTTCCGTTGCTGGGACCATTCCTCGTTGGTGGATTTTCTGGAGAGATATTCCCACTTAGTCAAAAATCAATTGAGGGTAACCTTGTTTTTACTCAGGCATAGTAGTTACCATGGTAAAGTCATTTTTACCATGAATAGTAGTTACCATGGTAAAGTCATTTTTGTTGTGAATAGTATTTATCACAATAAAGTCACTTTTTACCGTGAATAGTATTTACCGCAAGAATTCACTTTTTTTACCGTGAATAGTGTTTACCACAAGAAAGTCGCTTTTACCGCAGTAAGTCAAGTTTTACCATAGTTTACCGTGGTCATTTCTATTTTACTCAGAAAGGTGTAAAGTCACTTTCTAGTATAGTGATTCCAATTATTCAGTACACATAAGTCTTGTTGATCAGACTTGTGAGTTGGTATTTCACTATGGTTACTTTTGAAAATGGGAAAGATTCTTGTTTTTTCAGCTCAATCTAATGAAGATGCTTCTTCTTTCATTCAAGAGTTTAAGCGATCTTGTATTTGTAATGGCCTTATAAGAAGGGAACAATGGACTGAATTTTTCCTACCTTTTTGGATGGTTCAAAGACTTAGGTGGTTCAAACACTAGGTGATAATGTGAAAAATTCATGGGATTTATTAACCGAAAGTTTTCAAGAATTTGGTGAACAACAGAATATGCGCAGATCTCATGATCGAGATCACAAAGCTATCCCAAGGAGAGAAGGAGAAGATAAGGGATTATCATGCTCGTGTTCTGTGAGCTAAGGAGGAAGCTCGATGCCCAGATCCTAAGGAAGGATTAGCGGATGGGTTGATGAATGGCGTGGATAATCTCCTCTCGTAAGCACTTCATTCTTGGGATGAAGCCGAGATCGACAACGAGTGAAGTATGACCCGCCTACTACCATCAACAAGCAAAGGAGATCGCAAGAAGGCAAGAAGAAAGCATGGAAGAGGAGCCCAAAGAAATTGTTGCTAAAGTAGAGCCTACACCAAAGACCTTTGGTCCGTAATCCACAACCACTCCCTGGTGAGCACAAATATTTCTCCTAGTACATCTACCGAGTATGAAGATCTCGCTCAAAAAGATGGGTCAGCTTAACTATTAATCTTCTTCAAGGAAAGGAATTTAGTTCTCAGGAGGAGATAGAGGTCCAAAAAGAAATATTTCTCAAGTTGTTTGTTATGGTTGTTATAAAAGGGTCATTATAAGTATAATTGTCTAGATAGAGCTTCTACATCCGGTAAAGGAGATAATGATAAAGGAAAAGCACCCGTGAATTCTTTTGATGTAGTAGATAAGAGCAGTAAATAATGAAGTAGATGTGTTTGAATAAAAAGAAAAAGAAAGAAAAAGATAATCAAGATGGAAATGATCCTAAGAAGATGAAAGAAGAAACTAGTAAGAAACATAGAGAAGAAAGTTGGGTGTGCAGGATTTTCTGATTTCACAGGGGCAAGGACCATACTCCATCTTGGAAGATCTGTCCAAAAGGCCTCAAATATTACATATGGTCAACTCTTGGCTATGTCTTCTCGAGAAGAGGCGGAGTCATGAGGTGGACTCAATGCTCAAGAAGGAAGGAGGTTGAGGTCCCTGCTTTTGGAGGCAGAGGCAGATCCCTATGCTCCACAAGCCGAGGTATTATGTAATGGTATTTCAATTCATGATGTCTTAGTTGATGGAGGTGCTGCGCAGCTTAATGTAATGACCGAGTCTCAGAATGAATATGTTGGGTTTAAAATTGATCGCCCTTCAACACTTATGTTAAGGTCATTAAATAAAGGAAAAACTAAACCAAGGTGTAGTTTCAAATGTGGCAATATCTCATATGGGTGTGGTATGTGTGGTAGACTTTCAGTGATGATGAAAATGGTACTGCATGCATACACCAATGCCACTTGGGAAGACCATGGCTAAGGAGAGTTCATGCAAGAAACTACCGGAATGAAGGTTTCATGACACTTGGACGTGGTAGAGAGAGGGTGAAGATAAATGTGATCCTCGACATCATAAGGCGTAACCTCGTGGATTCAAGTGATGAAACCGATGATCGACATCCTCTCGATTACTCTAGTACCAAAGTGAAGTGGACACTCAAGATGAAGAAAGTGAGGTGGATGTTTCAAATATGGATATCCTTCCACTACACCAACTCATGACCCCATAAAATTATCTCAAGAAGAAGTTGATGATCGTCTCCAACAAATAAAGATTGGTGATGTTGTGATGGAGAGTGAGAAGGAATCCTACCTCCACTCTTTTTCAAGGTACATACACCTATTCACTTTTGATTACAAGGAACTCCGTCAAGTAAGTTGGGTAGAACATTGATTGAGCCGGGTAGATGGTGCTAAGCCCATAAAGCAAATGCCATATAGAATGAATCCTAATTTTTCCAAGACCGTAAAAGAAGAAATAGATAAGTTGTTTGATGCAGATTCATATTTGTCATGGAGAATTCGTAATGGGTTTCTCCCATTGTGATCTCAATAAAAAGAATGGGAAGCTACGCATTTGTGTTGATTACAGAAGCTCAATAAGGCAACAAAGAAGGATCATTACCCTCTTCCATTTTCGAGATCAGATCTTGACGAAGTAGCCGCCAGAGTGCTATAGTTTTGCTATGATGGATATAAATGCTACAACCAAGTTCGTATAGTAGAAAAGATCAGTCAAGACCACGCTCACCACTCCTTGGGAACGCTTTTCTTATAGAGTTATGCCTTTTGGGTCAGTGTAATGCTCCAAAGAACATTCCAAATATTTGATGAATAGGGTGTTCAAACCCTACATCGGGACCTTCATCGAGTATTTCTCGGATGATTTTTGATCTATGGGAGCAAGTCGACCACCCGCACTAAATGGAGACAACATTTCAAAGGTTAGATGAAGCAGCACAGCCTCACTAAACCCTACAAAGTGTGTCTTTGGATGTTCTAAAGGCGTTTTGTTAGGGCATGTCAGATCCAGAGATGGTATTGGTACTGATCCTGATAAAGTTTCAAAATCAAAGATTTACCATTTCCTCTTAATAGAAGTAAGTTGAGATCATTTTTAGGCCATGTGGGTTACTATAGAAGGTTCATCAAGAATTTCTCAAAGATCGTGCACCCACTAACCCAGCTTCTTGAAGAAGGATGTTACTTATGAACCAGAAATAAGGCGCATGAAGCTTTTGGACAATCAAGGAAGCCCCGTGTCTTCACCTATTTGAAGAATCCAGATTGAGCAAGCCATTCATTGTGTACACTGATGCCTCGATGCAAAGACTAGGAAGTACTTTGAGCCAAAAGGATGAAAATGGGAATGAACATCCAATTTACTTTGGGAGCGCATAAAATGAGCAAAGGCTGAGGTAAATTATACAGAATCAAAAAGAGGCTCGCTATCATTTTTGTATAAAGAAGTTTAGAAATTACTTGCTAGGGCAAAAATTTCTAGTTGTAAATGCATCATCAGCTCTAAAATATATTGTAAATAAGCCTAACCCATCAGTGGAGGATAAAGCAAGATGGATAATTTTGCTACAAGAATTTGAATTTGATATTATAGATAGGCCAGAAAGAAGCATGTCAATGCAGATGCACTCTCTCGAGCCTATGATGGTTTAGGATCATCTTGTGATGATGATGATTTCCCGATGCAAAGATTGTTATCCTCGACACAATCCCTAGTGAATACATAGATATTTGGAATTATCTCAATGAATTCAAGTTTCCCGATGGTGCCAATGCAAAGACTAAGAGAAAGATTACTCAAGCACTGTCCATATTCTATTCTCGCATGGAGTATTATTTCGAATAGACTCGATGGACAAGACAAGAGGGCAATGGACGTGATCAAGGGAAGGAACTGCTAGAAGAATTCCACAATGGTACATGTGGAGGGCACTTCTCTGACAACTTACAAAGCAAGAAGGATCTTGATGCAGTTATCACCGCCCACTCTTTTAAAGATTGTTATAATTATTGTAAGACATGTGATATTTGTCAAACACATGGTAACCGTAAGACTTCATCACCCATTATGTCCTATTCTTCCCCTCGGTCCCTTTGAAAAGTGGGGAATAGACATCAGAGGTCCACTTCCAACTACATCACGCCAAAATAAGTATATCAGAGTTGCCACAGATTATTTAACCAAGTGGGTCAAGCTAGGCCATCAAAACAACTTCCATGGATGAAGTGGCAAGGTTCATGTATGAACGCATTGTCACCAGATTTGGTTGCCCATTAGAAATTGTAATGTATCAAGGAAGCCACTTCATTAATGAGGTGGTAGAAGCCCTAGTCAATAAGTTTTCTATTAAGCACAGAAGGCAACAACATACAAGCCAAGCACAAATGGACAGTGGAATGAACAAATTTTGTGTTGTGTCAAATTCTAGCAAAAGATGCAAATTACAGCAGTACATAAATGGGATAAAAGGATTCATGCAACATTGTGGGCATATAGGGCAACATCAAAGTCAGCAAACAGATACTCCCCATTTCAAATTGGCCTATATGGCATTGATCCAGCTTCTTCCTATTGAGTTTGATATTCCCACCGTGAGAGTTATGAAAATGAAAGGATGGATGAAAGTGATTCAAGAAAAGAAAGGTTGGTACATCTTCATTTGCACGGAGGAAATGAGAGAAATAGCAAAGGATACAAGCCATAAGAAGAAAATGAAGCAGAAGGAATACTTTGATCAAAAGATCCGGTGGTCTCCATTTCATGTGAATGACTTGGTTCTAGTATATGATTCCGTATACAAAAAAAGAAGACAGAAAAAATTTTCCAAAATGGATGGGGCCCTACAAAATATAAAGAAGTAGGTGGCATGAAAATGGTACGCACTGACCGGAGGAATCGATGGCACTCCCATTACGAAATGGGTCAACCACGACAAGTCAAGATTTTCCAAGCACTGAATAGTCTACTCCGACTGAGTAGTAAGCTTGTGAAGGGGGAAGATGTCGACACTAAAATTTTCCTCCATAATTTCTATTTCATTAATGTATGTATTAGAATATGATGTTGTTAAGTATAATTAGTAGTAGCGTCTGATAGAAGATAACGGCGCCATCAGTACGGTGCCGCCAATAATGTGGAGTACGGTAATAGTCAAAGTACAATAGGAATGTTGTAAAAAGTAAATATTTGTCGTAAGTGGTCCGGTAATGTTAAAATGTCAAAGTTTGGGTAATTAGAGAAGTAGGGTCTACATGATTAGGAATTAGAAATATTATATTGGTAATAAGGACAAGGAGTGAGGTCATAAATATTTTGTGTATTTTATTTGTAAAAAGTCTAAAAATGTGGAACCCATGTAAAATGATAAGGTTTATCTTATCTTAAAAGATAAGCTTACATGTACAGATAAGAGTTAAGGTATGGAATATGATTCGTCAGAGTGGATTTCTTATCCTATCTTAGAGATAAGATGGATAAGCCTCGAAGTTCTATAAATAGAGAGGCCACCCCCCTCATTTAGCATAGAAGGAAGTAGTGAGAAATATTGTAGGAAGTGTGCGAAAGGAAGCCATCGCTTTAAAGGTGTGTTGAAGAAGCCATTAAGAGGTGTAATTGTAAAGTTTCTCCCATAGTCTTGGTGAAAGGCAAGTGAAGTCAATAACACTTGAAGTACCTCATGGGTGAGATTGTAACAATTTCATGTTAATATTATAATTTATTTTGATATTTCAGATTTGTCATCATTCCGCTTATCATAGTCGATGGTATTCTTGTGTTATGTTGTTGTTTTGTTTCCGCATTACATCCACCAAAACTAAAGGTCATGGCATTAGTAAATAATCATAATCATATTTCTCTCTAAAATAACCAAAAATAATGGTGGGAATGCATATTAGATTCTATCAACCCTAAACCGTAGGGGGAAATTCCTGGCCCCCCAAACCACCTCTTAAGTTTAGGGGGCAAAAAAGTGGAGCTCCTATTTTTTAGGCCTAGATTCTATTATTTCTCGTAGCTGGCTTTAAAAATAAGCATGGGACCTTCTGCTGCAAGAAAATAGGAGCCCAAGCCCCTCTATGGGACCATGCCCTAAGTCCTCAGTAGCATGTTGGATGACCATGCTCGAAGGATTACAAATGGGGACAAAAGCTCGAGCTTTGTCAACAGGGCTCTACGTGTGATGGATTCACTCGTAGCTTGTTGATGTTGTGGGTTACAAAGTGAATTCCCTACTTCAAGACCCGATCACAACAAGAGGAAGGATCTTGCAAGTGCTTTGGTCCGGTTCTCCTATGTTGCATATGATGTTTTTGCTCACGTTTCCCACACTCTATTTGGTATTACTCTGTCTCTTCAACTCCACCGACTTGATAATGGGTAGATCTGAAATGTATTCTTACCCAAATACTTCCTTCGGCCTCACTTTCTTGGGTAAACTGCTTTTAGATGATTATCCTCTCATCTCCTATGGGATAAATCGGGATTCCATGATTTTCTTGACTGGTACTCTTAGGGGTGGAGCCAAGGAATGCTGCCAAGCACCTTTCAAGGATGCACTTTTTAAAGCACCTCTACCTCAAAGATGCCTCCAACTCCTCCTCCACTTGCTTACATCGTTAAGAAAGTTGTTGAATGCCCTACACCGGAGATCAACGATGAAGAGTATCTAAACCTATTACAAAGCCTAAAATCCAAGACATTGATTTGCAGGTTTAATGGTGTTTGGACATCCTCTAATGCTTTGATTCATTGGATTCATACCTTGTGGACTAAAAATTGCAGATATGTCCTTTGTGTCATAGGATTCTTCATAATCTACTTCAATGAATTAGAGGACTATCGAGGGTTGTTGAAGAGGGTTGATGGTTCTGGGTCGGCGGGTCTTTTTACTATGCCATGGTTTCCAATTTGATCCACTTGAGTTCTAGTTTGGGTAAGATTTCCTAATCTTCCCCTTCATTTTTTCTTTCTAGTGGAAGAAATTGGTAACCTCCTAGGAGCGGTTCATTAAAGAGGAAAACAAAAGGTTGCGAAGTGGGCTGCATACTTTTGTTAGAATTTTCGTTAAAGCCGGATATGATGACCCTTAAGATGGAAGATACAAGCTATACTCGGATTCTCGATTATGAAAATACAAATTTCAGGTACTGGAATTGTAGAACTCCGAGTCACCTCTAAGATTCCTATCCTTAGAAGAAAACCCAAGCTTCAGGAAAAAGGTTCCACTCCCAAGCATTGGAGCCCGCCAGATCTTGTGGATGAAGACGATTTTGATTTAGAAGAGCAAGTAGGCAGAATGCGCAGCTACAACCCCCTCGATTGCAGCTATAGTTACAGACTCCTCTTGTTGTAGCTACAACTACAATAGTTTCATCACAACCAGATACAACTCCTTCCAAAGAGGTAGGGCAAGCTTTGGTTCTCCCTTCCTCTTTGGAGCAGCCTTCTTCGGGTGAATCAAGCGGCCCCATGAATCTGATCACTCTAACTCGGATAAGGATAGTGGCCATCCTCTTGAAAAGGAATCATAGGTATCAACTCCTTGACTTAATCTGAATACAACCCTCGATTTCAAAAATGATCTCGTAGGAAAAGTGGCAGGTTGTTCGCTCGAGGAAGGGAAAGAAGGGGAAACACTAATTTTACTCGTCCTCGTTCCCCTTCCTACTCAGCTTCGCTTTCAATTTCTTGTTTGTAGCTTTTTGGGTTGCATCTTCCCTTCCCCTTGCTTTCTTCTTTCTGTTGCATCTTTTGCAGTGGTTCTCTTGTCTTCAGGTGGTTGCTTTACTCAGGTTAGCTAGAACAACTCTTCTTTTTTTTCTTTGTTTTCTTTTTTGGACCGGACCTTCTTGGTCCTTCGTTTCTTAGGCCTTGAGTCTTCTCCTCTAATATGATTCATCGTTGTATTTGTCTTTGAGGACCTTTTGTAGAAGGATGCATGTCCTTTCAAAACCCCCACATTTACCTATTTCTAAAAACAACAAATATAAGTTTTATTTTAATTTTTCTATTAAAAAATTAGACTATAGAAAATCATTAAAGGGACATGGCATAAGCATTGGATGAGTGTATATCTTCCATCTGCATCACACAACGTAACAACTTATGCATGACAACCACCCACCTTTTTACATTATACCCACTTGGTAATTTTGGCATACGAAACCTATAATTAAAAAATAATTCATCGACACCGCACTGGATTCATTAGCGGCTTATGATAAAAGATTATATTCTACTGATTGTACATATCTGTTTTCTCCATCTTGTTTCCGAGCCTCCCAATTCTCTAGTATACCTATATAATTTTAAGCCTCGAGTTTATTTGAATTCTCTATGGTAAGATTGTTTTAAGTCTTACCTTTCTGTATTTTTCATGCAGGATAATCTCATATAGATCCGTCAAAACATGTATTGTGCCACTTCGAACAAGTTTAGCCGGATCTTCCGGACCCTATACAATAAACTCATTTTCTCACATATATTGAATAAATTTGATGTGTCTATTTTAGGCCAATAATTGAGCCGTATTTGAAAATAATCTTGATTTTGTTGGGCACATTGTAGTTGTTAGTGAAATTGATAGCTTGTGAGTTTTAGAAAGTTGAATGGAAATTTTTTTGGTATGATGGGTTGGAGGAGAGCTATAATAGATGTTCTCAAGAAGATATTTTTTATTCAAGCAATAAAGTTTTTCATTTTCTGTTTAAATATAATTCACAATAAAAATTAAAAAATATGAAAAAAACTACCATGACAATGCAAACATCGATACCAAGATGATTCACTTCTCAAGGCCTATTTTCCAATTACCG